>CM076582.1:1465324017-1465566622 GCA_034641835.2 Pinus albicaulis
TATGGACCTAGGCACTTGTTCATTACAATGACTCTGTCATCAGGTTTTAGAAAATGCTCAGAAATTTGGGTTTCACAAGGGGATTACCCTTGCTTGCAATTATCGATTATCGATCACATTCAAAAAAAGTCTTTCGTAGCATTGCTGAGCTCTTTGTAGGTGAATTTCCAAGGAAATTTCACAATATCTGAACTAAATTTGTCTGTCCTTTTCAATACTCTGTGCTTGTAACAGAACCAGACAAACAATCTAGTGGCCAATGCAACAACAACAACACCTCCTGTTGCAATACCTGCAATTCACCCTCTCTACACGCATGAATGACTATGGCACCCTCTTTTGTGAACAGGTACTGGAGCTGAAGGTACTGGTTTCCATTAGGATCGTGGAATTCAACATCCAAAATAGTATCAAATTCCACTGCAATAGTATTCCCCAGCGAGGGCAACGGTTCATTGAGACCTATTGGACTCATCACCCCCAAATAGCCTCCAGGGCTACCCAGAGTGTGATCATCTGGAGAAATAACAAATGCTCATCCATCCCCAATTGAAACAAGAACAGGACCCACATTGGTTACAGAAAAGGAGAAACACGTTTTGAAAGAAGAAGAAAATTTTGTATTAGGGTCCAGAAATCTAACTGGTCTATTGTACAATGCCCTACCTGCACTTCAAATTGGTACTCCCAACTCCATGCTAAGGCTCACTGTGCCATTCTTCAGATGAGCATCTTAACCTGAAGTTTGATTCCAAAAAACCCAAGTCCCATGTTCTATGCCCAAGACCTCTGTTACAACGTGATGTTTCTATTTCCCAACCTGAGTTATCTGCCTGTGGATTGAATATCTCACAATACAATCATTCATTTCCTAAATGTCTACACCATGAATCATGATAAGTAAAGTGAAATATATGTTAAACAGATCAAGGTCTGTATTTGTTCCCACAATAGAGAATTTTCATAGTAATCCACTTTTAATGTTGTCCTTGCAGAGTTTATCACCTTGATCTAACCAGAATATCTCCAAACTGATGCAGCAAATAATCAGAAATTATTTTTCTTTAGTATAGAAACTATTGGTGATTATGTATTTTGTACAGTTCTGACACCTTGAGTGCATATTTGATTTTCGTTAGCTATATGTGAAATGACCGAACATTCAGCGTAAGGATATGGAAGGTTTAAGGTTTAAGGAAACCTTGTATATTGCACAGTAATTCTCTGTATCATTCTCATCATTTTTTGGATTTCTCTTTTATACTGCGTTTCTACAATGTTGTCTTTATGCCGAGTTTTTAATAAGACTTAGAATGAAAATTTATAGATTAAAGGCCATTTTGCACTTCTAGATTAATTTATGCATTAGGCTGAAATAAATTAGGAACAAATCCATAGATTCTGGTTTTTGGACTGATATCTGTCAAATTGTTGCTTAAAATAAGCTTATATATCGACCAAGGTCTTGCTAACTGTGAACTAGCACACAGCCTACAATAAGCAGATTACTATGATTTATTTTAAGTGACTTTGATAGAAAAGTCTTAATTGAAGTTATTGAGGACATATCAAGCAGTGTGAAGCAGTCCTCTGATTATAAACAGATGGTGAGTTACAACAGTGGTTATAATCATTTGGATGTGTATATTAACATCTGGTATTGTTCTTCTTAGCATTAAAACTAAATTTTCCTTTTGGATATCCTATACATGAGTTAATCTCTTTTTCTTCATTATTTAAACCACATTCTCGATCTCGGATTACACTTTCAGAAAATAGCTAAATTTTTTTATGGTAATAGAGTTAATATACCATTTCTGAGGTGCAGAGATCTCTTCAAGCCGAGTTCTACTGTCTATTTTTTTATAACAGCTTAACTAAAATCCGATGAATATTTCATGCCCGTGAGCATATTTAGAATTTTCTTGAAAAATATGGCTTGGAAGGCTTTGGAATTTCCCTGATACAGACTCTGTAAAGCTCACCTAATGCATTATACCAACATTATTGTTCAAGAGGCAGTCTTACAAAGTTGTACGGCTTTTTCATTTAACCTTTTCGTAAGGCATCAACCTAAAGGGTAACCCAGACTGATGTGTTTCTCCCTTTTCTTTCGTTAAACATATCTATAAATGCCTAGGGGATATTTTTTACATTGTTCTGCAGTTTTTATTTCATGCCCTTGTCTAGCAGACAATGAAAACTTTAACATGTTGAATCTATAATATATTATCCTCAAAGGTCATTGACTACATGTATGCCAGATTAATTATCATTTTGGTTAGACTTTTTTTGTTTAGGTCATTGAGTAAATCACTGTGTTGTGATACTTCATAACCCTCCATTTGTTCTAGGTAATATAACATGTTAAGTCATGGGTTGTAAGTGTTTTTGTTTTGGCAGTTAGTGGCAAGCCAATAGTTTCCAATTTTCATAGAATTCACTCGTGGAGTTTTCGGCGTGGAGATCTCATTATAAATACTCATCTTCAAGATATGCTTTAATAAGCAGAACTTGTATTTGATTTGAGGATGGAAACATATTACTGTTTATATCTACTTAGCTCATGTCATCCTCGTTGAGTTCTTTTGTTCCTATTTCTGTTGTCTCGTTTAGGAGGTCCTTTTGCTCGTCTCTCTCTCTTATGTAGTGTATCCAAGGTGGGTGATCAGGTTTGATCAACCTAAATCTTTCATTTTTTGTCACATTCTTTTATCTTCTCCTTAATATTTCCTTCTTTGCTCTTATTTTCATAAAATTCAAATCCATTCGTCATTGTTATAAAACAACACAAAAAAAGTTGAAAATGCATTCTTAGTTTTTGTTCTACCTTTCTTTTTTGTTCTATGTTTTTTGTTCTCCTGTTACACATATCTAATGCCTTTCAGGTGTCAACCAATACTCATGTAACCCTCTTACATCTTTACAGTGATTTCACAGCGAAGCAATGGTGCTATGCTATTTGTTGATTGGCCCTCAAACAAGTTGTTATCCTAATAATTAATGTGTAAGTTGTGGCACTCTTTTAGGTTAGCTAATGACGGTTCATTCCTTGGCAGATATCAGTTTCTTTGTAGGTTTCTGGGGATATACAAGACCGTGGTTGTGATTTTGATCATATTAATGTTTTTTAGAGACAGATACAGACCTGAGGAAGGCACCTTTTCAGCATGTTGCTCAGTCAGGCGTGGTTTAAAGAGAATGGCCCATTTCTTTTTTGCCTACAAGACCATGACAGTGGTTTTGGAAATATTTACATCTTTGAGACTATGATACAAACCTGTGGAAGGCATCTTTTCAACATGTTTCTCAAGCATGGTTCAAAGAAAATGGTCTATTGTTTTATTTGCCTTGCACAGAGAAAATATGCCAAGCACTACCGTGATCTTGTAGAATCCTGCATTTGAATTTGGGAGTCACTTGAACCTGTTGTGGAAGAAGTTTAGGTTACAGACCAAGTTTAGAGTTTTTTTAGGTTTCCCACCTGATACATATTTAAATATATTTAAATTTGGATATGCTTAAGATATTTTTTTTGTTATATTGGAAGTCTAAAGTTGTAGATGGCTTATATCTGACTTTTCAATTGAGGGCATTCTTTCTAAAATTCCAAATTTGACAGTTTTTGAATGGCTTTCTTGTTATTGCTTTCATAATTTATTTTTTTGAAGTATCTCCTTATTTGAATAGTGTATATGGAAATTTAGAGTTTCCCTTAATATTTCTTTCACATTATTCTATCCCTACCCAATTGTATAGGTGTTGCATAATTTGTGTTGGTTTCTTAAAAGGAAATGGAAAATTTTTGGGTTTATGTTCAGGACACTGTTCCAATTTGTCATCACTGACATAATCTTGAACAGTGTCACCCACCTTTCCTCGCATGTGTTGACCTTCTGTTGACTTGCTATTGCAATGTCATTTTATAATTGTGTAGTGTTCCATATTTTATTTGTCCAGTGAACATGGCATGCGTTGAATTTTTGCATAATGACATTACTCTACATGTCGAGTTTCATATCCCCTCGAGAGTCCTAAAGCAGCCTTATGTGCAGAGATTAGTGTTGGTTTATCAAAATCAGGCAATTGATTTTCTTTATATTAACAATAATCCCCGATTTGAATTTGTAGCACTAATATTGGGTATCTTGGTTTATCATGCCTCAAACTTTAGTGATGTTAATCAACACAAGATTCAGTTTGTGGCAACCAATATCAATTCCATTTCTAGAGGCTTGAGAGGGATTGACAACCATTTCTGTATCCTTCTACTCAAATAGGTCAATGAGCCTCACTAATGCGAGCTCAAGTAATGTTATTGCCTCCTTTCGGCGTTCCCTTGCACCTCCTGGTGCAATTGCTAGTAATAAACTTTACAACTACATTCCAAAACAGGCTCACAGCCCTTTTCTTTTATATGCAACGCATATATTAAAAACATAACAAAACTATGCAAATAAAAAATCTATTAAAATGCTCCTGGGGTCCACAATTTATAAATGTTTTAATATATATATGAAATATATATATATATAACATATATACGGCGCATTTAAAACAAAATATTACCAAAACCAGTGTGGGACCTTAACAAACAATAAAACTATTCCGCCGCGCGTTATATAAAATAAAATATATAACAAAACCTTGTCAAAACTTCAAACGAACCCTTTAGCCGTCGAGCCCGCCGGACTTCAAACGGCGATAAACCATAATTCAAACCAAATTCGCGTTCCAAAATAGCCTGCTGACGTCGGCCAATTTTGTGACGTGAAAACCAAATGAATTCCGCCCTAATCTTTTTCGGGTCCGAAGTTGGCTGGCGTACGGAGGGAGAGTTGTGACGCGAATTTCTTATCAAATTCGCCCTAATCTTTTTCGGGTCCGGATTTCCACTGCGCGAGCGGCCCAAACAAAGATCCGCTCCAATCAATTTCTGCCACGTGTCCTCAATCAAAACTTGCCCTGCTCCCGGCTGCGGGTGCATTCGATGGCGTTTAAGGCGATGGGACATGGATGTGGCGATTTCATATCAATCGCATTAAGTTTTAACGCTGTTCAATTAAGTTCCAAGGTTTTCACATCAAATCGCATTAAGTTTTAACACTGTTCAAGATCAGACCTCCACTCCTGTTAGCGATTCTGCATGCTCCAATATGATCCGGCCTTCGGCTCTCATCAATGAGAGATTAATTATGACGGGCGTTCTTCGATGCCATTGCAGTCGGGTCAATAAAATGGCGTTTAGCTATGGTTTTTCAGATGAGCTGAAACCTTTGAATCGCAGATGCTCTCCGGTTGTTGGGTTACACTGCCTGCTCACTGTGACGAGAAGGAGAAGTGGCCAGCTGAACTGCTGCTTAGACCTTGGTGCAAATCTGCATTTCTCTCGGTCTGGTCTGTGTCTGTCGTCCTCGGTTTCTTGGAATCCTGCTTCTCCGTCTCATCTTGTGCCCACTGCTGAGACTGCACCCATGCCTCGCCTACGTCAAAGGATGTGTTGCCGCAGGGGGAGCACTAGAGGTCAACCCCTGCACGCTCTCTCCAGCCCCTCAACTGAGTCATCTTCCGACCAGTCCAGTGATTATTACGCAGGTCGCTATCAAAACACTAGAAGTGGGTAGGGTCGGGTTCTAGGATCTGGCCACTGTATGGGCTCCCCTGCTCCTCATTTCCCCACCGCTTCACCTTTTCCCACGATGCGCACTACGCTTTTTTCCTTTAATTTCTCTCTGAACCACCCATGAATCATAGCTTCAATCACCGTGGTTTTCCGTGAGGAGGCCCAAGTGGAGGAACAATGCACCCGTTCGGCGGGTCTAAGCTCATAAAAAGTCGACCAGCATTCGGACCTTCAGGAGGGGAGCGGTGGCGTGAATGTGGAGATAGCACTGGGCGATCCTGGACCTTCCGAAGGATGGTGTCGAATCATCGAGGAACCACCGGAGGAGTAGTTTGGTTAATTTGGTTTTCTTGCTTCGTGGCCCACTTAATTGGGCATGTTTTAGATTATATTACTGTGCTGGACCTCTGTAATATTTTTGAATTCTATAAACGTTCAAGACTGGTTTCCCCGTATGAGGGCAGTCTTCTTTTTTGATTTTTTGATGACAAATTTTCCATAATTATGGGCAATGTTTTTTACTTCGGTCATGCTGTAATTTTATTCCCACTGTTAATAGATTAACTTTACTTAGAAAAAAAAATGTTGCCATGTTTCTATTTTAAACCTGTTTTTTTAAATACAGAGCCATGTTTATATGATTGTTTATAGTCGAAACGTTGCGGGGTGGTTTATTATATTAATATTTCACGGTCGAATTATGTTCATAACAATTGGGAAAAAAAAATGTTGCCCTGTTTCTATTTTAAACCTGTTTTTTGAAATACAAAGCCATGTTTATATGATTGTTTATAGTCGAAGCGCTGCGGGGTGGTTTATTATATTAATATTTCACAGTCGAATTATGTTCATAACAATTGGAAAAAAAAAATGTTGCCCTGTTTCTATTTTAAACCTGTTTTTTGAAATACAGAGCCATGTTTATATGGTCTACGTATTATACTCTTTCTCTATATATCTACAGGAACCTTTTTGCTATGAACAGGGTGGATGCTATAGCGGGCTACTAATGGAAACAAGTGAGCCTGAACCTTACATCTCGGATGCAACAGATGGTTACCAATTTTGGAATCAAGCGAGCCTGATCTTACAAGCGAGCCTGGGTTTCTGCAGATGGTTTTTATTTCCGGGAACAAGCGAGCCAGAACATACAATCGACCCTGGGTTTATACATATTTTTTCTCTATCATGGATGCTTTTTGTGTGAGGCATATATCAACAGTACATGTCTCTGCACATTTCCTGTATCTGCTTTATGATACTAATTTATGTGTTGACAGGTTATCACTCTGCCTTCAAAACTAGCGATGCTGGTCTATGTTGCTGGTTTATTGATATGGTCTGATGGTCTTTTTATATTTTGGACATATCACACTCCTCACATGATTAGCGTTTTTCTCCGTTCAAGGATTTTGGGTACTTTAATTTGTATTTGGAACAATGGACGTCGGTACTCTATCTGTTGCTTTACTATTCTACATACTGCTATTTCACTTTCTTATAGATGCCTCGGGCATATTTGGATGCTTTCTCAGATTGTCGATAATCTCCATATGGACCGTTACTGGGTTTTATATCATGTCCCTGTATGTGACATGGGGTATTTTTATATCATTTTCTGGGGTGGGACTTCCACTTTTCTGGATGGATATTTGGGTTCTAATCTTCAGATGTGAAAATGTAATGACTTCATGGACTGTTTTTCTTCATATAATATATTCAAAACAACGTTTTTTCTCTTGTGAAAAAAAATTATTGTTTATAGTCGAAGCGCTGCAGGGTGGTTTATTATATTAATATTTCACGGTCGAATTATGTTCATAATAATTGGAAAAAAAAATGTTGCCCTGTTTCTATTTTAAACCTATTTTTTGAAATACAGAGCCATGTTTATATGATTGTTTATAGTCGAAGCGCTGCGGGGTGGTTTATTATATTAATATTTCACGGTCATTGGAATGCCCACAATTCATAACAAATATTGGAGATTTACTGTCCTGTTTTAAAGTTTCATTTTTTTTTTTTAAATTGAACCCGTCGTTGGTATATCGATGCTTTGTAAGCGTCGGCCTTCCGACGTCTTGAACGATTTCCGTCGGTCTTCTGACGTCCGTCGATATTGCGACAATTCTTCCTAGGGTCGATATTGTGACGCTTTTGGAATGCGTCGGTATTGTGACGCCTATGGGACGCGTCAATCTTGCGACACTTTTGCAATGCGTCGGTCTTGCGACACTTTTGTACGGCGTCGGAATTGCAACAGCTTAAAAACTTCGGAAGAGTGACAGTATCAAAATGTCGGAAGAGCGACGTTCAAAACGTCGGACCACATTTCGTCGGAATTGTGACAGTTTACAAATTTCGGAAGAGCGAAGTTCAAAACATCAGACCACATTTTGTCGGAATTGTGACAGTTTACAAACGTCGGAAGCGCGACGGTTTGGAAAATGTCGGAAGAGCGATGCTTGTTTGGAAGTGACGGAAAAAGTGTCGGTAGTGCGACACTTTGTCAGTGCGTCGGAATTGCGACGTTATGGAAAACCACATTTTGCCCGTCCTTGAACTGTCGCTCTTGTGACGACTATGTGTCGGAATAGCGACGAAGTGGCCGTTGGAAATTGCGCCAAATTTTCTAGTGATAATAGGTTGTTCTATGTGTGCAACAAGTAAGCCTAGTAATAGGAATCTTGGGTTGTACACGCCATTACTGGTACCAACAAGGCCATGGGAGAGTGTCTCCATGGACTTTGTTGGAGGTATACCTATGTCAAGAAAACATCATGATTATATTTATGTAGTTGTGGATAGATTCAGTAAAATGTGTATACTTATGCCATGTGAGAAAACCATTACTGCTGAAAAAAATGCTAAACTTTATTTTGAACATGTATGGGTTCATTTTGGATTTCCAAGTTCTATTGTTAATGACAGGGATTCCAGGTTCATTGGAAATTTTTGGTCCAATCTATGGAGTATGATGGACACAAAGTTGAAAAAGAGTACTACTTTTCATCTGCAAACTGATGGACAAACCGAAGTGGTGAAAGAAACTGTTGTGAATCTATTGAGAGGATATTGTAGCAAACATCTGAAGTTGTGGGATGAAAAACTGTATTACATTCAACACGCTTAAAACCAGGCAAAGCACTCTTCAACTCAAACATCACCTTTTGAAGTATGCTTTGGGTATTTGCCAAAATCGCCATTAGAATTCATCTTTGGTAAGGATGTTGCAATTGATGGCCATAGTGACATTGACAAGGCTTGAAATTTCATTGAGAAAATTTAGATTATACATTAACCAGTTCAAGAACAACTTGAGAAAAATCATAGAAAATACAAGGAGAGGCATGACAAACATAGAGCTGATCACAAGTTTCAAGAGGGAGATGAGGAATGGTTGCACATTAGCAAAGAAAGGATGCAAGGAGAAGGTAAAAAACTCAAACCCATTCACTATGGTCCATTCAAGATCATAAAGCAAGTTGGTAATAATGCATTTCAACTTGACTTGCCTTCATATATGCAAATGTATTCAGTTGTTGATGTTGAAAACTTACGTTTGTATGAGCCAGCTTTGATCGATGATCAAGGAAGTGATGTTTAGCTGCCATGTATTGAAAATTTCTCGCCAGAATTTCTGGATGAGCTCAAGAAAGATACAATTCTTGACAGGAGGATAAGAGCATCCAAGAGGGGAAGTGTTGAATACCTTCGAGTTGGGATCAAAGGCACTAAACCAAGCAACGCAAAGTGGATGGAGGTTGGAAACTTGAGGGAGTTGTACCCTCATCCACTGAACAGGTAATCAAGTATTTTGGGGTCCAAAAGCTTTACAATGGGGAGGATTGATCAGGAGTTCATAAAATTTGCTCAAAATTGAAAGTTATAGGATTGGGTTGGAACTAGGATGGGTGCGTAGATCTCGTCATCCTGATTTATGTGCCGCAAACGGTTTGAAAAACTGATGTCGTATGAGGGAGATATCGTGTTCTGATCGAATTCCCAAACAACTAAATTTTGAAAAAGGGTTGAATAGGATGCCCAGTCAGCATGGAGGGTGCACAGTCAGAAAAAGGAATATTTTGAGGTAGATTCCTTTCCTTAGAACCAATCCTAGGCTGACATGTGGCGTGATATGATTTGTTGGATGGATATATATGTTTTGGTTTTTTTGACCAATTGGAGGGTGACACATGGCCAACCCTGAGGCCGCCACATGTCCCCTTAGTGGTGTAGTAAAAATTTTTTAAGGCTGCAGGAGTCGACCTCGCAACCTCTGGCATAATAACCACCTGCCACACCGCCCACTCTATGCAATGAATCTTAACCTATTAAGGATTCGACTTATTATTAAACCCTTACCTCAAAATTTGAACTTGATTTCTCTTTGATCGCATGCTTGGTTTCAAGCGCAATGGGATTGTTGTGGTATCTTGATAGTGGTGCTTCCTTCCACATGATGAGAGATAAGGAGTTTTTTAGTGACTTGGAAGAGAAATATCTCCAAATTCATATAGAGATGGGCGACGATGGACGATACAGTGCGACCGGAATGGTACCATTGCCTTTGAGAGAGAGTTAGGTAAACCATTTCTATTGAAATATGTTATGCATGTTCCAGGTATAAATAAGAACTTGGTCTCAGTTGCAATGTTGGACGATAGAGGTTATGACGTTGTTTTCAGCGATGGAAAAGCTTTCCTGCGACATAAAACAAAAGGTCAAACCAAGAAGATAGGGATTTGAGTTAAGAATCTCCACAAGATGAAGGTAGATGGCTGCGCTGCAATGGTGAGCAAAGCAGAAGAAATGGTGAGCCGGGATGAGGGTGAATTATGGCACAGGAGATTGGGCCATCTTCACCATGGCACCCTGAATATTTTGTAGCAGATTTCTACTGGACTTCCCAAGGGTACACTTTCACAGTTAGATCAGTGCAAGGGATGTACTATGGGTAAGTTTTTGAAGACCACCTTTCATGAGAAGGAGAACCATGCTTCATTTATCCTGGAGAGAATTCACACAGACGTGTGTGGACCATTCTCAGTTGCTTCAAAAACAAAACACATGTACTATGTTATTTTTGTTGATGACTATTCTCATAGATGCTAGATCTTCTTCATGCAGAAGAAGGATCAAACATTCTCAAATTTCTGCGAGTTTAAAGCATTGGTGGAGAAGGAGTTGTTTGGTCAATTTAGTGTGTCCTAAATTGCTAACATAAATTATCAACCAGGGATTCGTAAGCTGACGAAGTGTGGCGCACTATATGTGCAAGATAACCTATCTCTTACTTTTTGTTGTTTTTAGATTTTTATGAAATTCTAAAAGACAAGTATGGTTATGGATATTCAAGGAAATGATGTCCTTTATAATGATTTACCAACTTGAAACTGAAAAAAGGAATTTGAAACATACAATGACAAAACTTGAAAGGAAATGAAAATGTGCTACTGAAATGAAAAAGGTGCTGCTAATCTAATAAATCAAAACAGTGAACTAGTGAGCATGAAACCAAACTATTCTTGCTGCTGTTTAAACACAAAAGAAACTATGCTGAAAGAAATCCAAAAGTTGCAATAAAGTAAATCTAAATCAAATTACATCAACTTGTCTTCTGATCCCTCATCATTAGTCCAGCTATGATTTTCGGAAGTAACCATAAACAACTTGAGTAACTGATATCTAACTTGCAGAAAGTAAACTAATATCAAACCACACATTCATAATTCAATCCCTCACCATCAGTCCAGTTGTGGCTTTCGGAGGTAACTGAAGATGTCATGCACAATTTAATATTTCTAATTTGCAGAAAGGAAACTAATATCAAACTACACATCCATAATTCAATCCCTCACCATCAGTCCAGCTGTGGCTTTCGGAGGCAACTGAAGATGTTATGAGCAATTTAATATATCTAACTTTGCAGAAAGGAAACTAATATCAAACTACACATTTCATAATACAATCCCTCACCATCAGTCCAGCTGTGGCTTTCGGAGGCAACTGAAAATGACATGAGCAATTTAATATATCTAAATCTAACTACTTGAAACAAATGTGCAAGAATGAAATAAACAAAGCAGTGCTGGAATTAAACAAAAACTAAGAAAAAAAATAAATTAACAGCAGAACAATATTGATTCCATGTCATTAGTCAAAAGATATGCAAATGCCCGGGCTGCCATGAAAAATTATGCTAAAAGCTATGATTTCAGAAAGTAATCTAAGTAAGGAAATATGACAAAACAGAATTGAGAGCAACTTATCTAGAAAACATGTAAAAGCCTCCTTGGATAGCAGGGGCCCTCTGCTACCAATTTGGTGAAGTCCTTCAGCTCCTTAAAATTGTAATCAAAACACCATCAAAGAACTGAATTTCTCTATTAAAAATAACTCACAAATCTACATCCCATTCCATCTTGAACTTAGTTACAAATCTACTTCTTCATTACTTTCTCATTACTTTCTCATTACCTATGATAGGAGAAAGCTTCTCCTATTTATACAAAATATGAGGAGACATCTCATTAATGGGAGTTCATGAATCTCTCTCTCCATCTCTAGAGTTACAATCAAAATAGGAAATGATAAGACACATGTCTTTCTAGAGTTTCAACACAACTTGAGGAATGAGACACATATCCTCTTAGAGTTTCAATACAACAAGGAAGTGAGACACATATCCTCTTGATCCCATAATCTTCTCCAACCAAATTCGAATTTGGTCTTAGAGTGCCACATAAGGTTCTTCTAGAAGTCTCCTTTTGACCTACACATGTCACAAAACTCATAACACATATATAGATATATGAAACTATGTTAATTCTCTAGTTTCTAATCATAAATTCACTTAAAATACATAAAATAAATCACTTTGGAAAACAAGGATCCTAACCCATATATTTATGAAAATGGTTACTTGATGTAGGGTTTTAGGTCAAATGGTTATGAAATAAGAGCTAAATGGTTATGACATAATGGAAATATGTATGAATATGGAAGACATTCTTGAGACTCAACAGGAGTCGAGGAAGCAAGTTAAGGTTATGCGGAGCGATAATGGTGGTGAATATATATCAAACGAATTCAAAGACTTCTGTAGAAAACAGGGAATTCGAAGAGAACTCATAGCGCCTCATAACCCACAGCAGAATGGGGTCACGGAGAGGAAGAACATAATGATCGTGGGTGCTACATGAGCTATGTTGCATGATCAGGGCCTACCGATGCACTTATGGGCGAAAGCATGCAACACTGTGGTTTATGTGAAAAACTGTTGTCCTCATAGAGTACTTGGCATGAGTACACCTGAAGAATATTTTACTAGTAAGAAGCTGGATGTTTCTCATTTAAATATTTTTGGCTCATATATTTATTTTCATGTGACCAAGAACGCCAGGAAGAAGTTGGATCTGTCTGCCAAAGTTGGGATATTTGTGGGGTACACAGAAACACCCCATAATTATCGTGTGTATTTTCCAAACAGTTGGATGAATATGATGCGACGGGATATAATATTCAATGAGGAGAAATCCATGAAGTTGTCGGTTGAGAGGGAGCTACACTTGCATGGAGAGGAGGAACTTTTGGTTCCCAAAGATGAGCCTCTAGATGTGGATCAGCCACAGGATGAGATTCATGGAGTGGAGGAGTCCACTCACACAGAGCCAAACATCATAAATACCACAGAAGCTGAGAGGTTGAATCTTGATGTGGAACAAAATGTAGGAGTCTGTACTTCACAGCACAGATAGAGACAGTCACCTGACTGATTCACTGGATACATCACTCTCATGAGAAAGTGTATCGTGATAGATCCATATTCCTTTTAGGAAGTAGCGCAGGATCCCACATGGGTAGATGCCATGGTGGAGTATGACTCCATTGTCAGAAACAGTGCTTGGGAGATTTTTCTAAGGCCGGTTGATAAATCAGTGGTAGGTTCGAGATGGATCTACAAGGTAAAGCAAGCTGCTGATGGGAGTGTCGGAAATTATAAGGCAAGATTTGTTGCCCAGGGCTTCTCACAGATCTAGGGGATTGATTATGAAGAAAAATTTTCACCTGTCTCACAGTATTCTTCCATAAGGACCATACTTTCTCTCCCAGCGCAGATGGGTTGGTACATTCATCAGATGGATGTGAAGACTGCGTTCCTTAATGGGATCATTGAGTAAGAAGTGTACATTGAGTATCCTGAAGGATTTGAGATCTTTAGAAGCGAGTCACATGTGTGCAAACTCAAAAGTGCATTGTATGGGATGAAGTAAGCGCTACATGCTTGGTACACTCAGATCAACAACTATTTCACTAGACTTGGCTTCACCAAGAGTGAGGCGGATGCAAACCTATACCAGATTGTGGTGGAGGGTAAGCTTTTAATGATTTTTCTTTATGTTGATGATTTAATACTGACTGGTGATGAGCAGCTGATACACTCATGCAAGGAGGACCTTGCAAAGGAGTTTGAGATGAAAGATATGGGCCTTCTTCATTATTTCCTTGGATTGGAAATATGGCAGCGAGATGGTGAACTGTTTGTGTCTCAAGGCAAGTATGCTTGGTAGATACTTAGTAAGTTTTACATGGAGGACTACAAACCCATGGATACTCCTCTTCCAGGAAATTTGAGGAAAGAGGATGCTACATCGACAGAGGTAGTGGATGCCACTGTTTATCGACAGTTGGTGGGTTCTCTCATGTATTTAGTTAATACAAGACCAGACATATGCTATGTTGTGAACCAGCTTAGTCAAGCGATGGTTAAGCCTACCAAGTTCTTTTGGAAGGCAGGCAAGCATGTCCTGAGATATCTCAGGGGCACATCTGAGTATGGCTTATGGTACAGAAAGACGGATGAGGTGAAGTTGCATGCCTTCACTAATGCAGATAGGGCAAGCAGCCCAACGAACAGAAAGAGAACATCAGGATGGGTTTTCAGTATCGGATCTACAGTAGTTTCTTGGTATAGCAGGAAACAGAGATCCGTGGCACTCAGTTCAACGGAAGCGGAATACATGGAAGCAAGTCAAGCTGCATGTGAGGCTATCTGGATGAGGAAGATCCTGGTAGGTTTGTTTGGTTCTCATTTAGATCCCACAGTGATTCATTGTGATAATCAGAGTTGCATTAAACTCTCGATTAATCATGTGTTTAATGTAGATCTAAGAATATAGATATCTGGTATCAACATATCAGAGATTGTGTGCCAAGTTGGCACCACGGTATTGTGGGCCTTTTGAGATTCTTGACACGATTGGACCAGTGGCCTACAGACTTGCACTTCCTTTGACAATGAAAGTTCATGATTTTTTTAATGTTTCATTGATTAAAATATATGTAAAGTATCTTGATCATTTTATTTATTGGTATCTATTTCAGGTGGAGATAGAAGGATAATTCCAGTCAAAGCCTTAGAACATATTGCAGCAAAAACATCTCGTGCTCCGGAACAGAGCAATCGAGCAGTTTAAAGTGTAGTGGAAGATCTTTGGGGCTGATGAAGCTACATGGGAGATGGATTATCAGATGCGGGCTATGTATCCTTCATTTTTTTCTAGTGGAGGAAAATGAGTTTTGGTATTTGTACAAATTTATGCATGGTTTATATTGTAAATATTACAATGAGCTGTGTTATAAAGCTCCAATAAGTGGTATGGTTGTCATGTTGTCATGTTTGTCATTATGGTTTTTTCTTTTAAGCAAGTTGCTCATTTTAAATATTGCAACGAGCTATGTTATAAAGCTCCATGGGTAGTATTTATCTGGACTTATGCAGGAACACAATAAAATACAAAAATACACAGAAACATAGAGAAGATGTAGAAATAATACTGCACTTCATTAATATCACAAAAATTAAATATGCTTACAGACATAATAAAAATAAACTAGCTAGGGCACTGGTAGCTTATCTTTGAGAAGATATGTGGTGGATACAGGACTCTGTATTGTGTTACACATTACAGAGTCCTGTATCCGCCACATATCTTCTCAAAGATAGCCCTAGCTTGTTTATTTTTATTATGTCTATAAGCATATTTCATTTATGTGATATTAATGAAATGAAGTCTTATTTATGCAAAATCTATATGTTTATGCGTATTTTTGTATTTTATTGTATTCCTACATAAGTCCAGATAAATACTACCCATCGAGCTTTATAACATAGCTCGTTGCAATATTTAAAATGAGCAACCTACTTAAAAGAAAAACCCATCATGACAAACATGACAACATGACAACCATACCGCTTATTGGAGCTTTATAACATAGCTCATTGTTGTATTTACAATATAAACCATGCATGAATATGTACAAATACCAAAAATCATTTTCCTCCACCAGCAAAAAATGAAGGATACATAGCCCGCATCTGATAATCCATCTCCCGTGTAGCTTCATCATCCCCAAAGTTCTTCCACTACACTTTAACTTTCTCAATTTCTCTGTTCTGGAGCACGAGATGTTTCTGTTGCAATATTTACTAAGGCTTCAACTAGAATTCTCTTTCTATCTCCACCTGAAATAGATACCAATCAATAACATGATCAATATCCTTTACATATATTTTAATCAATGAAACATTAAAAACATCATGAACATTCATTGTCGGAGGAAGTGCAAGTCTGTAGGCCACTGGTCCAATCCTGTCAAGAATCTCAAAAGGCCCACAATTCTCAAGGAGCTCTTATTGGACTTGATGTGCAAATACACATCCTCCCCAACCTGAAACTCCTTAAACTCCCTATGTTGTTATGCATAAATTTTCTCCCTATCATGTGTTGCCTTTAGATTATTATTTATAACCTACATTTCTTGTTCCATGTATGTGGATATATCTAGTCCAATAAGTACCCTATTATCTGGATCACTCTGTCTAATGGGAGTGTTACAACTTTGCCCATAGACTGCCTCAAATAGACTCATTCTCAGCAAGTCCTAATAACCATTGTTATAATAAAACTCAACCAATGGAAGGTACTCCTCCCATCTCCTCTATTGATGCATGACATACATCCTAAACATATCCTTTAGTATCTTGTTGACCCTCTTTGTATGTCCATATGTATGTGGATGATAAGTTGCATTGAATGCCAAATTGGTCCCCAAACCTGAAAACAACTCCTTCCAAAACTTGGAAGTGACTTTTACATCCTTGTCCAACACAATATTCTTTGGAACCCCATGCAATCTCATGATCTCAATAATTAAAACTTTTGTCACCTCACTAGTTGAATAATTAGTATTTACTGGAATGTAGTGAGCTACCTTGCTCAACATGTCGACCAAAACCATGATAGAATCATATTGCCTCGATGTCCTTAGAAGACCTGTGATACAATCCATGGAAATGACCTCCCATTTGCATTCTAGAATCAGAATAGGTTGATGTAACCCACCTAGATGCTTACATTGTGCTCTGACATGCTGGAAATCTAAACATCTAGCCACAAACTCTGCCACATCCTTCTTTAGATTCAACCTATAGTATAACCTCTTCACTGCTTTCACTGTATAATGATATTCTAGGTGACCTGAATATGTTTTGGCATGAAAATCCCTCAAGATAAGCTTCTTGATTTCATTGTCATTCGGCACATAGATCATGTCCCTGAATCTCACCAATACATATGTTGTGAGATGATAGTCCACATCCTGATCACCTATAACCTGTTGTAACTCGAGCATAAGCTCCATGTACCTACCATCATATTTTCCTGCCTGTAAGATCCAATCCTATAAATCTGTCCCATATGATTTCACTATTGCAACATGGTTCAACTGCACTTTCCTGATGAGAACATCTACAGATTTTTTTCCTTTCCATTAATGTATTTGATCTCAAAGTCAAACTCAGTAAGGGTAGTCAACCATATAGATTGTTTGGAATTCAAATTTGGTTGGTCAACATATATCTCAACCCACTATGATTTCTCATCAACACAAACCTCTTACCAAGAAGATAATTTCTCCACATCTTCAATGCATGTATGATCGTTTCCAGGTAAATACCATGTGTTGGATAATTATGTTCATGCTCATTCATTTTTTTTTATTAATAGAATATCACATGTCCTTTCTACATAAGGACTCCACCAAGCCCTCTATTTTAAGCATATTTACACACTACAAACTCTTTATCCGGATCTACAATATTTAACACTGGAGAATTTGTCAACAATTGCTTCAACTACTCAAAATTGGCTACACAATTCTCTGTCCATTCACACTTCTTACCTTTCATTTGCAATGATGTAATAGGATAGGCAATGCATGAGAAGTTCCTAATGAACATCTTGTAGTAACCTGCTAGTCCCATGAATGATTTGACTTCATCCAAATTTCTAGGAGCTGCCCATTCCATGATAGCTTTTATTTTTCCTGGATCTACTACTATGTCTTCCTTGGAAACAACATGTCCCAATTAATGTACCTTTGTATGAAAGAAACTATAATTTCTAAGCTTGGCATACAACTAATTCTCTCTTATTAATCTCAACACCCCTACTAAATGTTCGACATGCTCTTCCTCATTCTTATAATATACCAAGATGTCATCAATCAATACAAAAACAAACTGGTCCACATAAGGATGAAAAACACTATTCATCAACCACATAAAAGTAGCTGGAGCATTATTCAAACCGATTGGAACTTCAACGAACTCATAATCCCATACCTAGTGTTGAAATCGGTCTTGTATATTTCCTCTTCTTTCATGCATACCTGACAATATCTTGATCTCAAATAAATCTTTGATAACATTGTTTCTCCCTTTAACTGAACGAAAAAGTCATCAATACTTGGCAATGGGTACCTGTTCTTGATCGTCACCTTGTTTAACTTCCTATAATCAATGCACAACTTGAGAGTACCATCCTTCTTCTTCACAAACAATATCGGTGCACCCCGCAGTGATACACTTGGCCTAATGTATCCTTTGTCAATAATTCCTTCAACTACAACTTCAACTCCACCAACTTTGACGTGCTCATTATGTATGGTTCCTTTGATGTTGGTGATTCCCTTGGTACCAACTCAATATAAAATTCTACTTCCCCGTGAAGAGGAAACTCAGGAATATCTACTGGAAATAGATCTCGAAACTGTTGCAAGACTGGATAACTCTTGAAGATTTGTACATCCTCAAAATACTTACCCTTTTTACTGGAAATATGAACTACAAACATCACACACCCCTTCCTATAGCTAAGCTTAACCTCCATAGTTGTAACCATCCTCACTGATGTAGGATTCTTCTTTCTCTGCAAGATTCACTTTTCCCCATTATCATCCAGACACTCAATAGCATTTTCATAGCAATCTATCTTGGTCCTGTGAAGATACAACCAATCCATACCAAAAATCATACTATATGATCCAAATGGTATTACATTCAAATGTTCTTCTGTAGGCATACCTCTCAACTCAAATGCACAATCTCTTACCCAATGATGAACTCTCTTCTTAGTACCTATATAAAACTGCACCAACCAAGTCTTTTCATGCACTTATTTTCTCAAACTACACTTATCCACCAAGCCAGGATTAACATAATTACAATTAGATATAGGATCAATAAAAAAATAAATAACTTTATCACAAATCTTACCATCCATCTCAATAATATATGCCCAGTGATCCGCTTGCCTATTGTCCATAGCTGCATAAATTCGAGCAATATTATGACCAACATCCCCAACTGTTTGCTCCTCCTGAGAACTATAGATCTAAGGCCTACCTTCCTATTACAATGGAAAATCCTTCTTACAATGATATTTTCCACATATCCAATATTGCAATAGTACTCTACTATCATCTATAGTTTGTTTCTCTCTAGGTTGTGGCCCATGTCCCTTTTCAACTGTATTGAAATTCTTGTAAGGAACCGCCTTTTCTTTCTCACCTGAATCTTGAGGTCTTCCCCACTTTGGTGGCCACTTCCATTTAAATTTATCATTTCCTTTCAAGTCACATTTAGGCTCAAATTTATGCATTGATTGTTCATTGCAATTCTTCAACTTTCGGATGGCTTCCTCTAACGATATAGGCTCATCAAACTCAATATGATCTCTATATGTTGCTAACAATCCACTCATGAATCTCATAATCTTATCTTTCTCCTACTTGAGATATAGCACATATCTCAACAGCTCCAAGAACTTACTAGTATACTCATCATCTATCATAGAAACCATATGTAGGTCATAAAACCCTTATCTCTATCATCATAGTACCTCTACGATAGATCCTTATTCTTGAATATCCTCTTAAAATCATCCCAAATCAATTCTTCTTTTGAATTCCCTTGACATTCTTCACATATTTCCACCATATATATTATTTCCCTTTAAGACTGAATGTGGCTATCTTGGCTTTCATGTTTTCTAAGTAGTTAGGAAATCTGAAGAATATATTCATCCCAAGAAACCATGCCTCTACATGAGTCTAAATTATTCATACTCCATCAAATGTACGAAGCTTAAATTTCTTGAACTCCTCAGGTAAATTATCCCTCCTCCTATAAGGATGATGACAATGATGATTGTGATGATGTCTCTAGGATGAGGAACTAGAATGATTCCTATACATACCATTCCTCATGTCAGGTGTATCAAGTGATATTCCACCACTAATTGTGTCCCCTCTATCCCATTTTTATCTGGACTGAGATATGCTACCATAGGCTCCATTAGTTTCCTATTCCTGCTCTTGACTGATCCTCATTTGTCCTTGTTTTTGAAACTCGGACAAGCTTCGAAGAATCACTAAATTAACCTCTAACTTCTTCTCCTAATCCATTTAAAATCTTTCCTCAACTTCAACCAACATGTCATTGTTTTCTTTGCGACTTCTTATCTCTAACCTCAAGCTCCTTAGTGTATCTACTATACCAAGAGAGTACTCTTCTTGTTTCTGCCCAACTGATATGTAGGGAGAGTCACTGGAACTATATTATACCATTTTTCTTGTAATATTGGATTATCTTCTTCCTACGAGTGTACTATGTCAGATAAACAAAATAGATACCAAAATAAAATCCATACCTTAGTGATGTTCAGGGGAATCTTATCTCATCTGCAAGATCAATCCACAGTAGCATGTACATGTATAATCATAAGGTTACCATGTAATCAACATAACAACATAAAAAAATCATGCATGGCCATACCAATATACCATGACCCCATGCATGAAAAACATAACCTTGAAAACATCAGACTTACCCAAAGAGAGAGCAACCTAACAGTGATATCACCTTGTAACATGACTCCTCCCACATTTACCCACTTTCACTAGATTTCCATGGGTAAACATGAGTTTAGGGTCACTATGATAAGACTCAACCTCGTATATGAAATTAAGGAAATGAAGTTGACAACCTCAGACCTTACTGACTTCCCTCGGGAACCATAGGACCCCCAAGAGAAACCTAACTCTTCCAGGTGTCCAACCCCTGCGGTAACTTTCTATTTCCTTGACTTAGAGCCCCATTTTCTCCCTCGAAAAGGCCTCCAAGCGACTATGAGTGTCCAGTCGCTCCCACAATCCTACCTGAGTGTGACTGTATCCTTTTGTTGCTAGTTCTATGCCAGCGACTACGAGATTTAAGGCTATTTTCTAGGGTTGGGGCTTAACCTCTGCCCATAACTCTATGAAACTTTTAGAACTCATAAAAGACATGAAGGCAATGCTTGTAAACCAAAAACTCAAACTAGGACTTGACCTAACCTTCCCCAACCGAGACTGACATTATTTCAAACACTTGGTACACATGCAACCTACAAGTCATGAATGCAATTCTGAACATAAGGGACTGAAAACTTATCTGAGGTTTAACAATAAGGGTCATTTCCTTCTCACATTAGTTTTTATAACATCAATTAGGTCTTGCATTCATTATTCATTCAGTTACAAGGAAAAACATGAATAGATCCATGACTGAGATTTGTCATATAACCATGATTATAACTAGAATATAACCAAATAAATAAAAATGAGAGAACAACCATTAAAGCGACATAATAACAAGTACATATCCTTATCAAAAGCAAGAGAAACTTAGATCTTATTAGACATAGGAAAAATCCAACCAGGTTTGGGACTTCCACATACCACCTGACCATAATAAATCTAAGGAATATTATGAACAACATCCCCAATTGTTTGCTCCTCCTGAGAACTATAGATCTGAGGCCTACCTCCCTAGTACAATCAACAATCCTTCTTACGATGATATTTTCCACATATCCAATATTGCAATGGTACTCTACTATCACCTCTAGTTTGTTGCTCTCCAGGTTGTGGCCCATGTCCCTTTTCAACTAAATTGAACTTCTTGTAAGGAACCACCTTTTTTTTCTCACTTGCATCTTTAGGTCTTCCCCACTTCGGTGGCCACTTCCCTTTAACTTTATCATTTCTTTTCAAGTCACGTTTTGGTTCAAATTTACGCTTTGATTGTTCATTGTAGTGCTTCAACTTTTGGATGGATTCCTATAAAAATCTAGGCTCATCAAACTCAATCTGATCTCTATATGTTGCTAACAATCCACTCATGAATCTCATAATCTTAGCCTTCTCCTTCTTGATATATGGCACATATATCAACAACTCCAAGAACTTGCTAGTATACTCGTCATCTATCACATAACCTATATGTAGGTCATAAAATCCTTAGCTCTACTATCGTAGTACATATACGATAGGTACTTCTTCTTGAATATCCCCTTAAAACCACCCCAAATCAAGTATTCTTCTTGAGTTCACTTGACATTCTTCACATATTCCCACTAGATATCTTATTTCCCTTTAAGACTGGAGGTGGCTATCTTGGCTTTCATGTTTTCTGAGTAGCTAGGAAATCTGAAGACTTTATTCATCCCAAGAAACCATGCATATGCATGAGTCTAACTTCTTCATCTCTCCATCAAATTTAGGAGGCTTCACTTTCCTGAACTCCTCAGGTAAATTATCCTTCCTATAAGGATGACGACCGTGATGATTGTGATGTTGTATCCTGTATGAGGAACTAGAATGATTCCTATACGTACCATTCCTCATGTAAGGTGTATCAAGTGATATTCCACCACTAATTATGTACCCTCTATCCCATTTGTATCCAGACTGAGATATGCTACCATATGCTCCATTAGTTTTCTATTCATGCTCTTGACTCATCCTCAACTATCCTTGTTTCTGCAACTCTGACAAGCTTTGAAGAATCGCTGCATTAACCTCTACCTACTTCTCCTGAGCCATTTAAAGTCTCTCCTGAGCCTCAACCAACCTGTCATTGTTTTATTTGAAACTTCTTATCTCTACCCTCAAGCTCCTTGGTGTATCTACTATACCAGGAGAGTATTCTTCTCCTTGTTTCCCAAATGATATGTAGGGAGAGTCACGAGAACTATAGCATACAATTTTCTTGTCATATTGGATTCTCTTCTTATTGCAAGTGTACTATGTCAGATAAACAAAATAGATACCAAAATAAAATCCTTACCTTAGTGATGTTCAGGGGAATCTTATCTCATCTGCAATATCAATTCACATTAGCATGTACATGTATAATCATAAGCGTACAATGTAATCAACATAACAACATAAACACATCATGCATGACCATACCAACTGTATACCATGACCCCATGCATGGAAAACATAACCTTGAAAACATCAGACTTACCCAAAGAGAGATCAACTTGACAGTGATATCACCCTATAACGTGCCTCCTCCCACATTTACCCACTTTCGCCGAATTTCCTATGGTAAACATGAGTTTAGGGTCACTATGATAAGACTAAACCTCGTATATGACCTTAAGGAAATGGAGTTGAAAACCTAAGACCTTATTTACTTTCCTTAGGCACCATACAACCCCTAGTAGCAACCCAACTCTTCCAGGTGTCCAACCCCTGAGGTAAATTTTTGTTTCCTTGACTTAGAGCCCCATTTTCTCCCTTGAAAAGGCCTCCAAGTGAATATGAGTGTCCAATCTCTCCCACAAGCCTAGCTAAGTGTGACTGTAGCCTTTTCTTTCCATTTCTATGCTAACGACTACGAGATTTAAGGCTATTTTCCAGGGTTGGGGTTTAACCTATGCCCAAAACTCTATGAAACTTTTAGAACTAATAAAATACATGAAGACAATGCTTGTAAACCAAAAAATGAAACCAGGACTTGACTTGACCTTCCCCAACCAGGACTGACATTCTGTCAAACAATTGGTACACATGCAACCTACATGTCATGAATGCAATTCTGAACATAAGGAACATAAAACTTATCTAACGTTTAACAAGAACGATCATTGTCTTCTCACATTATTTGTTATAACATCAGTTAGGTCTTGCATTCATTATTCATTCAGTTACAAGTAAAAACATGAATAGATACATGACTTAGATATGTCATATAACCATGATAATAACTAGCATATAACCATATAAATAACAATGATATAAAAACCATTAAATCCACATAATAACAAGTACATATCCTTATCAAAAGCAAGATAAAATTAGCTCTTATTAGAGATAGGAAAAATCCAACTAGGGTCGGGACTTTTAGATACCACCCGACCATAGATTGGTTGAACCAATTGTTTCTTTCAACCAATCACCCTCATGCCATATTTCATGCATGAATGTGGGATCTCATGGGAAAAACCAATCCAAACACAACCAAGGGAATCTAGAGTTAAATCACCTCCACCCTCACCATACCATGATCTCACCTAAACCTGTTTCAATATCACAAAACTGAACCGATCTTGGATGCCTCACAAGGAAAATTTTAGGGACTAATATTTTCAGGTGGGATAATTTTCCATGCTTTTCCCTAAAAAATGATTCGCCAATTTCCATTTTTTTTAAAATTGATTCGCCCAAATTTTATACTATAAAATTATTTTACCCTAAAAATCGCCAAAATTTTATATATACTAATATAAAAGAATTAGAAACCTAAATATGTTTACAAAAATATGATCAAAAATTATACAATTTGCATATTGGGGACTAGTAATATTCACTCAATTTTCTAAACTTTAAGATAAACTTCCATCCTTAAAATGTTCCCTTCCTCAAAAATTATTCTCCAAACCCTTGAGGAATTTCCTCATCACCGTCCTCAGGATTTACCGTGTATCCCTCCATTACCGACCATTACCGGTCAAGGTATTCCTAGGCCTTTGGGAATTTTCCTGAGACCACCTCACCTGGATCCAAAATATTTTGGTGATTCAAAGCTCAAACCGAGAACAACCCCATCACACCATGGCTATCCAGAAATGGAAAGGATAGGCTAAAATCCATTGTCCAACCCATAAAAATACAATCCAATGACAACAAAAGAACCAAATACTAACATGCACATACCATACATGTCAAAACTAGCTAGGAAATAATGCATGTAACCTGTTACCTGCAAGTTTTCCCACTAAATATTCTTCATCAAACTTTTCCTTTCTTTCCTTAGCTTTCCTTTCCTTTCCTCGTTTTATCCTCTTGGTTCTCTTCTCATCCGTGAGACTAATTCCAAAAATGAACTAACCAAAAGGCTACCAACTGATGCTTTAAGGTATTTTTATTGATGAGGCCTCTGATTTCTTCAATTTTCCAATATTTTCCTTCATTTTCCTCCTCACATGCAACCTTTGACCTTTCACCTTCCTTTTCTCCTAATTTCCTTTATTTTCATAAATAAATCTAAAAAATACTATTTTTCCTTTCCAAAGCCTTAGTCATTACCTTTTCCAATTTCCATTTAGCCATAAAACACAACAAGTGATTCCCACTAGGATATTTTTCCCAACATTCATCTTCGAATACGTGTCACTTAACTATGGTCTTATGTTTCCTTTATTAAATTTTATTACATGAACTTTTAACCTGGGGTTGTTACAACAAATACTTCGGTAGTTGGATTTTAAATTCTTTTCATATTGTTTTAAGATATTTGTAGAAATAAACTATGTGTAGAGGTAAGGATATTTCTAATTTTGTTTTACCAATTATAGGATTTGAAAAACTAGCTACAAAACTTTTTTATATAATCTATGTATTTAAAAACACGAAAAAAAAACATGGCATAATATGGATGAAAAACATGGAGTACAAAACGTAATTTTTAAAGCATAAAAGCACATAAAAAAATGATAAATATTATGCCATGGAATATTTTTAAAGAAAACAAGTGGCGTATAAATGGCTGATAAAATTGAGTACCAAAGCCTGTGATAAAGGAAAAAGGTGAAAAATAAATTGCATGGATTAGTGTCTATGTGGAAGAAGTGGTATGTAGGATACATATGTACGGAACAAGTGTGCAAGGGCGGGAATGCCTATAGATATCAGGAAGTGGGAATTTGTGCGAAAGGGAAAGTGTTGTGTAGCACATGGATGTATAAAGTTAAGGGTTGTTTGAAAGCAAGTATTTGTAAAGGAAAATTCTATGCGGAAATAAACTATGTGTGAGGGTAAAGCATGTGCGAAAGTAAAAGGGTAAGTATCATTTGAATATTTTTGCAATATTGCAGAAGCATGAAGAAGTAAAAAAAATTATATATTGGAACAATTTAATGCATATTATGACTTCTATGCATGCAATGAAAAATAAATTCAGTTTAAATTCACTATATGTGTGTGTGTGTGTGTGTCTGTGAAACACACTAACAATGATATTATCTCTAATTTGGTAATACCTATAGGCCTATATTACAGATCTCCCGGCCTAAAACAACTTATTAACACTAACATCTGTGAAAGTAAGTGATTTGCGATGTAATGCATGTGCAGAGGTAAGGCATGCATGAGTTAAATACTACCAAAGAAAAATGTGTAGAGCTAAACTCCATATGAAAAAAAATCATGTTGCATGAGTGAAGGTAAATAGGTAACTTCCATCACTACACACAAACGAGGACCAAAATGGATATAATCAATTTATAATCATGTTGGTAAGGGCACTTAGCTATTTATACATCATCAATAATTCATGGTGGAATTTTCCATATGCAAGTGAGTTGGCGGGGGGGGGAGAGGGATAGGTTGTTAGGGGTAGACACATAACATCATAGAGAGGGTGTCCATACTCTGATCAAATGCATATTAACCTAAAATATATGGCACGTGGGAAGATTTATAAATCAACAGTGGGTAATCTATATCGAATGAAAACTAGGAAGGTGACTAACTGTGCGAAGAAAACCGATGGGTGGGTTGGTGCCTATCACTATTTTAACTCAATTTCATGTTATTTAATATTGGTTTCCAAAGGATATTTAACTATGGTAGGAATATTATTGGAAAGTGATGAGAATATTTAGGGGTAGGTTGTTAGGCTAGGAACATAACCAATAAGGGGGTCCACACTCCAATAAAATGTATCTTATTTAAAATTTATAGCATGTGGGAAAATGTCTAAATCAAATGTGGACAATGTATATTAGATGTGAAATAGGAAGGAAATAACTACATGAATCAAACTGATGGGTGGGCTAGGTCCTACCACTTTGTTGAATCAAAATCACATTATTTGATATCATGTTCCAAATGAGCTATGCCAAAACCACCTTATGGATGGCCCAATATATGATTTTGAAAACCAAGATTGGAAGTTATATCAAATTTTTAGACACAAAGGGATTTGGAACCTTCCAAAACTAGAATCTTGACTATGATGGGAATCTTAATGACAAGTGACGAGAATATTTTACCTTGGATTTTGTTTCATTAATTCATCATGATTTAGATTCAACCTATCTTGTTACAAGTGTCATAAACTGATGGGCCATGTTGTAATATCCCAAAAGGGAAAATTCAACAATATTGACCATAAGAACGTTATTTTTAGAAACTTACGCTATAACAGGGGAAAATAACACTTTTATCCCTTATAATATGTATTATGGCCCTCACATACAAAATGGGATCAAAAACAAATCCATTTTTCTAAGTTATACAGATCTCCCAGCACTAATATGGCCTATAAGCACCCAAAACCCCATGACTTATACCATGTAGAATTTCTGAAGCACATGACTGCGTGATCTAAAGAGGGTTTATGAAAAAATATGATAAAAAACCATAGATCTACAGTTTTATTAGGCATTATGCTGAGAAAACAAAGATCTAGTCTTTTCAATACATTATTGAGATATCCCGACAAGGGTTTCTTGAATGCATACGTAAAAAAGAGTAGATCTACACAACCAGCTATGGAATAACGCAGTCTTACTGCAGAGTTACATGCATATAGCTGAATGATACAATAAATAGATTAGAATCACCTTTACTAGCTTCCCGGAAGAAGGATTGACCCTTTCCTTAGAAAACTAGCTCAAAACCAAGGGGTTTAACCCTGAATACAAAAATGCTGAAGTTGCAGTCTAAGACTGAATAGTAGCTGCAACTCAAGAACTGGATGGAGATGGCTGAATATTTTTCATAAGCTTAATAGGCCTACTCCAATGGATCTTCCAAGTGAAAGGCTGATCCTGACACTGAAGATCTCTCCCTCCACACAACCTGCAAACCCTTACTGCAAATGCACACTGAAAATAACGCAGTCAAGGAGAGGGATTGCATTGTAGGAGATATAAAATGCATTGGCCAATTGCCAAGATCTGAAATATGCTCCAAAGGCTTCCTCACTGATCTCCCAAAGGAAGGAAAGCTTCCTCCTCTGAAAAATAAGCTCTGGAAGTGGTGTTGTGGAACCTCCACTGCAACACAACGTTATACTGCTGCGGAAATAATGTTGTAGCTGAAGGAGGATGCTTGGCCTCAAGCATGGATGTGGAGAAATGAAGTACAACTCCTTAAAGAGGCCTCTCAAGAAAGGAGAATGAATTCCTAAACAGGAAATCCTTGTGCTAAGAAACACAACAATCTCAACTAAACAGTTGAAGAAAGCACAAAGTCATACAAACCATAAAATCAATATTCAATAATATGTCTTCATATGGCTGCCTTGCCCTCCTTTTATACAAATGGAAGCCCTCTCACCTTGGATCCCACTCATTAGGGTTTCCTCCACCAAGGAATATTCCTCCCACTATCTCTGCGTTATCTCTAAAGATGATCTCCACCTCCTATCCCAGCGCTGTTGACTTGGTCAAACTTGACCTTCTTCACATGAAAATACCCCTTTTCACATATGAGGGTGTTAAATACAGCTCCTATGACGATTCCTTTTCACACTATGAGGGATTTTATTAATATTTCTAAAATGTATGGGCCTCCTCACCCATTTATTCATCTCCTATGTGCAATCAACCAAAATCAATATTCCAATTAGTTGCATGCTAACTTTGGAATAATACAGTCCTCCCCTCCCAAACGTTTCTTGTCCTCAAGAAACTGCAAGGATAGAATTGGAGAGCCTCCTCTTCTTCCACTGTAGCATCCTCATATGATAAAATCCTCCAAGGATTAAGACGTCGTCTCATCAATATATCTCCAAGTTGCCCCTCCCAAGTATGTAATCTAGCTTTTGGTGAGCATCCCAAATAGCTATCATCATGTAAGAGTAAAACATCCATGGAGGCAACAATGGGTTTTCTAAAGGCCTTCTTGAGGCATGAGGTCTGATATAGATTTGGATCTACCATCCCCATATGAATCTCCCATCCCCAAGCTATCATCCATACAAAATGAGCCACCCTCCAAAATGGTAACTCATGCAATTCCTCCTCCACCTTTGGCTCTAGCAAAGTAGGTGGGCTGAAAATATGAACATGGTAGACAAATTAGCCTACCCCACGCTATCCTCCTCTCCACTTATGATAATTGTAGAGTATTTTCTGATCTTGGGCTGCAATAATATTTCCCTCGAGTGGCAATATGAAGACTGGATCCCCAAAGATATCCTCTCCAACGTTGTGAATCAAGCTGGCCCAAACCATCTCATCTATGATGAATAAGACATTATCATCATATGGCATCCAAATGAGAAGATTTATGAAGGTTTCATATAGTGTTGGAAGGTACCAACAATCTCCCAAGTGGTTACATCGCAGTTTTCCTAATTGCTGCTTCAGAAAATATTATGGCAAGTTGTTCCTTGACAAATTGCTAGTTATGTATGTGATCACATCCACTAGTGAATAGTAAATGGCTTGGTACATCAACTGAGCATAAATGAAATAATAAAACACTTGCCCAAGGCCACACAAAATATGGTTGTCTCCATCATAATATTTGGCCCAAAATTGACAATGGAGCCCAATGAGAAGCATGCCCTCTTGTGGAGCAATGCACTATGTAGAAATGGTAAGAGCATGCAAATACTGTGTCAGATAATCAATAGTTTCAAAAAAAAAATTATTACCATGTATTGAAAGTAAGATTATGATAGTATCCATGAATAAGCCTTCCATAGTGGTATGACATACTCCCATGAAGAGAAATGAATCATATGATGCATGAGGATCCTTCTTCTTATGCTTGGAAATCCAAGTCAAGAAGAGCATATCACAGTAATAGATGTCTCCATCCACTACTCCATCTCTCTCACCTCCTCCTTGTCCACCAAGTGCATCAAATGTGAAGTGATCTTGGGGACACTCCATCAATAAGTCCAAGGTCCAAAGTGACAACGTTGTTGGCCTATGTAAATAGGCTCCTGCCAACTCATAGTTCCATTCTTTGACATTCCCATTGTCAAAGACATCTCCCACAATGCTGCTACATATAGGAAATTCCTTCCAAAGTGGAAGTACCTTCTGATCATTCAAGGCTAAGGAGTAGCCCCTTTTCACCATGATAGTGCCATCTCCTACTCCTGCAACATCATGCAAAGTATGAGAGAAAATCTGCCCATTCTCTCCCAAGAAAAACTAAAGAAACACAATTTTTTGTTGCCTCCTAATACCTCCATCATACAAATCATGTAGTGAAAACATAATGATTGATATGAATAATGTCATTTCAACACAATGCATCCATAATCCTTGCTGCCCTATGATGCAAGTATCCTGCCAAACTTCCTCCACCCACATACCCTTTGGAAGAGGATATGTCACATGATGGCCAAACTCCTTCAAGAGTAGCCAATGCAGCCAAGCCTCCTGCTGCCTGGTGTCATATATTTGCAAGTAGCTTTCTAGATTATTTCTCACCATTCACACCCATTCATCCAAATGTAGGTGCATCCCATCATGCTCAACCTTAGCACTCTTCCAATGAATACTACCATCTTCCCAAATCAGATTTCTCCTTTTGCATTTCATGGGATGTTGAAATGCAACTCCTTGGAGATCTCATAGAAAAGATCTCACATCAATGATCATATTGAATCCACAAAGATCCAAGTGTGTTGTAGGAAAAACCTCCTCATTGCTACTTATTGACAGCGCTGTAAAATTCCTCAATGGTATACTTGCTGTCTCATTTTCCAACTCAAGGATAAACATATGGTTTTGTATGAGTTTGTTTTGGACAAGGTTCATCCTATCCTCCAAGTTTTCAAACCCCAACCTCAAGTGTGGTATGAAACTCAATAATTTCACATGAGGATGATGGTTCATCCCTTCCTTGAACCATTCAAGTTTGCACAACGCAGTGCAATTCTCTTGTTCTATATGAGCAGTGTGCAATGGTATATATCCCTCCATAAGATTTGCTGAAATGATAGAAGATGGAAACTTAGGCATACCTTGGTGAAATTTGGAATTATATTGTATGGCTGCAAGAGTTCCTTCCTTCAATGTGATGGTGCCTCCAACTGCTAATGTTGATGGTTGCTCCTCCAAGGTTGTGATAGTGCTGGTACAAGTCTCCTCCAATGGTGGTGAGGGCTTCTCCTCCTTTGGTTTCTCTTTTCCAAATTCTCTAATCAACCTTTGAGTAAACTCATCAAAATTATTCACTCTTGCATGTCTCAAATGGCTGAACCACCAAATTTTGGCTTCACCCTCAAGGTGCAGCGCTGCAATTTCTACAGCCTCTCTCTCTACCACTGGATGTAGTAGGAAGAATGCATCAAGTTTTCTTGCCCAATATTTTGTTGTAGATGACCCATCAAAGGTAGATGATAGAAACCTATTTCCCTTGATTCCCCCTTGCCATAAGGTCTCATTCCTTCCTTCAAATGAATGAACTGTGGGAAAGCTAGAGTCTCCTTGAAGGCTCTAGCTTGAGATTTTTACTCAACAAGGTAATCACTTGGAATTTTATGATCCAAGTGTCCTCTATTCCCTTGCTTCTTGTCTTCTTCAAAAGAAAGGGGCATATTGAAAAGCTTTGGAGATTTCTGCAACACTTTTTTTCTTCTCTGATCATAGAAAGTGCATGGTCCTTCCTCTTCTTGAAACCTTCTAGAGGTCTCACTGCAACTCTCCTCTTCCATTTGCGTATCCTCCTTGGAGAGGTTCTTCATGGATCTGAAAAATGATGAGACAAAGCTCATTTCCTTCATCATTTAGATTTATTCCTTATTCTCTTCTTCTTCTTATCTTCTTGATAGCATATTGGCTAAGATTCCACAGGCTGAGCCAATATTATGCTCTGATACCACTGTAATATCCCAAAAGGGAAAATTCAGCAATATTGACCATAAGAACATTATTTTCAGAAAATTACACTATAACAGGGTAAAATAAAACTTGGATCCCTTATAATATGTATTATGGCCCTCACATACAAAAGGGGATCAGAAACAAATCCCTTTTTCTAAGTTAAACAGACCTCCCGGGACATATATGGCCTAAAAGCACCCAAAACCCCATGACTTATACCATGCAGAATTTTTGAAGCACATGACTGTGTGATCTAGAGAGGGTTTCTACAAAAATATGATAAAAAACCATAGATATGGAGTTTTATTAGGCAATATTCTGAGAAAACAGAGATCTTGCCTCTTTAATACATTATTGAGATATCGCGGCAAGGTTTATTGAACACATAAGTACAAAAGAGTAGATCTACACAACCAAATATGGAATAACACATTCTTACTGCAACTTTACATGCATATAGCTTAATGATACAATAAATATATGAGAATCCCCTTTACTAGCTTCCCGGAAGAAGGATTGACCCTTTCCTTAGAAAACTAGCTCAAAACCAAGGGGTTTAACCCTGAATACAACAATGTCGGAGTTGCAGTCTAAGACTGAATAGCAGCTGCAACTCAAGAAATGGATGGAGATGGATGAAGATGTTTCATAAGATTAATAGGCCTCCTCCAATGGATATTCCAAGTGAAAGGCTGATCCTAACACTAAATATCTCTCCCTCCACACAACCTACAAACTCTTACTGCAAATACACACTTAAAATAACGCAGTCAAGGAGAGGGACTGCGCTGTAGGAGATAGAAAATGTATTGGCCAAGTGCCAAGATATGAAATATGCTCCAGAGGCTTCCTCACTGATCTCCCAAAGGAAGGAAAGCTTCCTCCTTTGAAAAATAAGCTCTGGAAGTGGTGTTGTGGAACCTCCACTGCAACACCCTACAACACAACGTTATACTGCTGCAGAAATAATGTTGTAGCTGAAGGAGGATGCTTGGACTCAAGCCTGGATGTGGAGAAATGAATTACAACTCCTTCAAGAGGCCTCTCAATAAAGGAGAAGGAATTCCTAAACAGGAAATCCTTGTGCTAAGCAGCACAGAAATCTCAACTAAACAGTTGAAGAAAGCACAAAGTCATAGAGACCATAAAATCAATATTCAGTAATATGTCTTCATATGGCTGCCTTGCCCTCCTTTTATACAAATGGAAGACCTCTCACCTTGGGTCCCACTCATTAGGGTTTCCTCCACTAAGAAATATTCCTCCCACTATCTCTGTGTTGTCTCTAAAGATGATCTCCACCTCCTATCCCAACGTTGTTGACTTGGTCAAACTTGACCTTGTCCACATGCAAATGCCCCTTCTCACACATGAGGGTGTGAAATCTAGCTCCTATGATGATCCCTTTTAACACTATGAGGGATTTTATTCATATTTCTGAAATTTATGGGCCTCCTCACCCATTTATTCATCTCCTATGTGCAATCAACCAAAATCAATATTCCAATTAGCTACATGCTAATTTTGGAATATTACAGTCCTCCCCTCCCAAATGTTGCTTGTCTTCAAGCAATTGCAAGGATGTGTGCCAAAGGGAAAGTGTTGTGCAATAGAAAAAAGTGTGAAGCTAAATACCATGTTGAAGCAAGGCATGTGGCAAGCAATAGTCTATAAGGAAGTAAATCATGTGCGCAAGTAAAGAATGTGCAGAGGTAAAGGAGTAACTATCATTCGACTCCTTCTGCAATATTGCACAAGCACAAAGAAATGTGATCTTACACCTAATTGATGCATGCACCATACACACATACCTGAAAGTAGTGAATTCGTTTTGAATTCACATTAATATTTTAATTGCATTCATTTACTAAATTTGATTATTCACATAAAAGATAAGTGTAGATTCTACAATCACAATCTCTCCCATTTGGTAATGTCTAAATATATGTGTTATAAGGCTTCTTGATTGAAAAATATTAGAAATAACCAACATAGATACAATAGCAAGAATTCATATCCATATTTAAATTCCAATCACCATACCCATGATTAAAATAAATACTACATAGGAAAAAAATATTTGAGACCCAAGAGTCTTGTCAAACCTTTATTTTTATCTTGATAAATAACAAAACATTAGATATAATAGAAAATCTGAAAGCGCAGTATGGAAAACCCATGTTCAATTATTGTTTTTGGCCAGCGCCATAGAATTTAGACCTATACAAGATATTATGCAAAACAATATTGATCTGGATCTTGGGGGGAGACCCCTAAGGTCTAAAAAATTGAAACGCTAGAATAAAATAGGAGAACACACAGTAAACAAAACCCCAAAGAATATTTTTTTATTAAGAGAGAGAATATATGTAAAATCTACATTGTGGTGGACAATCTGTCCTTTTACAAAAATTGACTTATTATTTAATGTATTTTTTAGTTACAATACCACAGGTAAATTCCATGGGTGGGTAAATACCATGGGTGAATGAATACCATGGGTGGATGTCACTTACAATACCATGGGTGGATGTCACTTACAATACCATGGTTAAATTCCATGGGTGGATTAATACCATGAGAGGATGAATACCATGGGTAGATGCCACTTACAATACCATGGGTAAATACCATGGGTGGATGCCACTTACAATACCTTGGGTAAATTCCATGGGTGGATAAATGTTACACAATATTTTGTCACCTTCCCTACATTCCCCATTCTGAATACTGGAGGACTATCATCATGACCCCTGTGTACTATTATACATCACAATGGATGTTATTGTATCCCTTAACATGTCAAGAACACATTCTCTGTTGACTATTCTAGAGGTTGACCCTTTAAAATGAAAACGAAGCTTCCATGATGTAATAGCTTCGTGAGTGGAGTCATGGATGTTTGTTCAACTTGATGAGATCGAGTTACTCCCTTTGGTCTTCTAGTTCCTATGAAAGTTCAAATTCCCAAAGGGATAAGGCCTTCCCTCCACCATATGTGGATCCCAAAGCTCATCCTCCACTCTTATAAATCCCTCTTCATTCCATTGAATCATCTATCCAGACATAGCTAGAATAGACTAGGAGCTAATAGCATAGAATAGTCCATAGTTGTGAGAGAGATTTTGAACCTTTTGCCTCTTTGAGCTGAATTGGAGAACAAATGCTTTGAGACATGCCCGATTGAACCCATTGAAGGAGGTCTACAACATCAAGGATTAGTTTGTAAACTTCTTTATTTATTTATCAATATGACTTGATTGATTTCTAGTTCCATATTTGATGTGTTAATGATTAAAGTTTATAACTCTCCTTGACTAGTTGGATAGTTATAAATGAATGCATATGCTTCTATATTTTTAGTGCTTGTTTGATCTTTGTGCAGGTGTAAACATCACTACCAAAGGAACGTGAGACTTGAAGAACTAGGATCAAAGGATCGCTGCAACACATCACATCAAAAGCATTGGATTGAGGTAGGATATCTATCCTGATCCACATTTCATTTATAAGCTAGGAATCTAGGAACCGACATGTTCCCTTGTTACTAGACCCACCCTACGGCTAGAAGGATCGCCTCTATCCGCAGAGGGGATTTTCCTTCAAAACAATTTGGCGACTTTGCTGGGGAGTTTAGTTAAGGCTGTTGTCTCTTATTTGTTCGTTTTGAATTTTTGATGGTTTGTCCAAATTTGGACGTATTATTGTTTCTATGTTGTTTTTGTCTTGTTTGTTTGCTTATGGCCATTTAGCCTTGTCCTAGAGTGATAATGTTACACCATTTTTTGGTCATCTAACCCGTTACTATTATATGGACCTAAGTACACCATGTAAGACCAATTTTACCCTAAGTAAAATTTCTTTCACTATGAAAATAACTTAGTAACCCACATTTATTAAGTTGTTTATAGTATAAACAGGAAACCCCATGGGTAAATATTAAATAAATCCACATTTGTTTGATTTTCCTCAAGGAATAATTAGTTAAACAACATTTTAATTAATATTCATGGTCATATTTAACCCAAAACAGGAAAATTAATTAGATAAATTATTATTTATCTTATTATTTTCTAGGAATAATTATTTAAAACTTATTTAAATAATATTCTTTGTTAAATTTGACTAAATCATTCATAAATAATTAAATAAATCATTATCTATTTGATTATTACTCAACCACATCCTTAAAATAATAAATAAATCATTTATTTATTTATTATTTACAAATAAAGGGATTTGACCCAAGTCAAATTCTTTTTCCCTCCAACAAATATAATAAAATATTCCATAAAAGTTGGATCTAGAATTGGTTAATAATATTTTAATTATGCACCAATATCTAGACTAACTCAATATTTTGTTATAAATAGAAGGGTTTTTCCATTCACTCACTACCTTTTGTTGCCTAAAGATCACTCTGGATCTATAATTTTGGTCTAATTTTGATCCACCATCATTGTCATATTTTGCTACCTTTTTCTTGTGAGCTCCCTTTGAGTTCCATTTTTTGTCTGGGTTTTCTACACCATCAAGAGAGAGGGATTTTATATCTGAAGTTTTGAGGACTTAAAAGAACCCATCCCATTAAGGAGGATTGGTAACATATCTCTATGTTCTCCTCCCAAGTGTCATAAATACAAAAAAAATCTTTAAAACAATCTTGTCTTTTCTATTGGATGCATGGAGAAACTCTTGCTTTTATTTACTGCTTAATGTCTTTTAATGCATAGATCTAGATTTTGCAACATTTATCTTGGTCAACTAATTGCAGATCTAAAGATATTGGCAACCATCTTTGATGTTAGGGTTGTTTTTTATGCTCGGCTAAAGTGAGCCTTTTTCGTACACTTTCAATTAAGATTCATACTAACAGATAAGACTGGATTTTCTCAACCATTCCTTTTCTTTTTCCCTCTTTTTCTAGCTTGGCGCTACTATTTTCTTGACAGTCGCGCCAATCAACACGAGTTGTCTTTGACACATGAGCGATTTTCCTTGTTCGGTGTTGGATACTACTAAACGGTCACACTAATTCTTGTAGGGTTGAATTTTTGGCTTCCCCACTAAGTTTCTAGTGTGTCTTGTCCTTTAGATTGTTTTTCTCCTCTTGGATAGATCCATATAGCTTTTGTTCACTGAAATGGCTATCTCATTCAGTTCAGTTTGTATTATCTCCTGTTTGAACAGTGTGACTCACCCATCCTAGGCTTTCTAGGTGTCTCAAATCATTCATTTGATCACATTTTCATTGAGTGTATGATCTTTTTATGAGTCAGTTAGGTCATTTTTTTTTCAACCTCTAGTGTGGTTGCTTGGTATTTTTCGTTGATTTTATGCAAAGTAGGATTGTCGAGCTTACATCCTATGTCTGTTTGATTGTCCCTCCATCACCCCAAGCATAGATCACATTGCTTGTTGAGTCAACTTAAAATCCATTTATTTTGCATAAGGAGATGCATGCCTAGTTTTGAGTGTGTGTTCACATTTGCTTGGAATTTGTCTCTTCGTGTTTTGATCACTTCGTTTGAAGTTGCTCAAAGCTAGTGTTTGTTTTGTCCTTTTAGTGTAGCATTTCATTATTTCTTCTCCCTCATACAAAAGAACAAAAAAATTACATTCCTCCTTCTTGTTATAAAATGGAAAGTTCTCTTTTGCATTAGTAGGTTTATTATTCATCGAAAAGTGAAAACAAGAGAGGAAATTTCATTTTCTGCTTTGGCTGTGTTAGTAGAATGAAGGAAAGTATGATTTGTGCATTCGATTGATTGTTTCTTTGTTGCAAAACTCTATCCTTCACTTAGCTATCTTTTCATAGAATTGAAATTGTTTTCATTTTCTCATATAGTTGTGCATTAGGGCTTTGAGATTACATTCGGTAAGGCCTTGAAACTGAAACATAATTTCAAGATAAACCGTCAAATTAACTCAATCAACCTAAGGAAGCATTGAAACTTAACACTCACGTTTAGAGGTCTAGGCTAGTGATGTGTTATGGCATCATTAAACCTAGAATTTGTCGCTCGCAATCTTGCATTAGACAACGCTAGTACAAATTTTTGCTCCTTGTACCGTCACGTATATAAAGCGAGACCCTCATAGGTTGCAATCCTTTATCCATAGGAATCTGAGTCTGCCGCCATGTAACCATGATACACCGAACATAGCATTCGAGGAGACTCCCTGCACGTACGTTAAGTCCTTGGTCATTTCTCTTTCATTTGATCACCACGGTGTATATTACAGTTCACGGGAGCTTAGTACACCCTCTTGCCTAGAGTTCCTGAGTAGTCGTTTTGATCTTTCCATGAATCTAAAGTTTGAAAAGATCGTCGAGCGCTTGTCCTTTCGAGCTCGTCCAAACTAAAAGTGACTAGAGTCACCTTTTCTCCTTTTCTCGAATCTTAAAATATGAAAAGGTAGAGTATTGTTTCAATGTTATAAAATTAATTTCCCATGATTACACGCCTGTTAAGCTATTTTCTTGGCTGGTTCATGAGTAATTCCTTAGTGATTGTTATTAAAGCCTCGAATTGACCATCCCTTTTCTCTCCTTATTTTGAGACAAAGTCACCATGGTGGAACCACCTGTTTCATCGTCCTCCGCATTACCTCGTATTGAAGAGTCTCCCCCCGAAGTCTCTTCTGAGACACCTCAGTCTGTTGGGACTCAAAACCTTGAGGGAGTTATCCTCCCAAGTGTTCAAACTCTTGCCACTCGGTCTCTCGCTGAGGAGCCGTTTGACATCAACTGGCAGCCCCCAGATGCTTTTTTATTTTTGTGATAAGATCCCCCTCAATGTTCGGATTTGCCTACGACACCATTGTCTGGATCTTTTCCCTCTATCACTCGCAAGCTTTTACCTGACAGCATGTCTTCATTTGACATGGATGCCTCGAGTCCTGTAAGTAATAAAGAGACTTTTGTATCTACAGGAGAATATCAATTCCCTCCTAAAAATTTTCCTTATGTGACGACTCAGCCTTCCTCTTAGCCTTCATCTCTCCCAAATGGTTATTTTTCTTTGGGACAGATAATTTATGGTGCTTCATCCTTGCATCAGAACCCGTTATGTTCAAGTACTATGGCTCCTTCTACATGGTCGTTTGTGTCAGGTGCATCTTCGTCTATTCTCATTGTTTCGACAATTGTCACGTCTGTCCCAACCCAGCCCATTGTTTGTGTGGCTTCCTCCACACCATCCACCAGTGTGATTTCATCATTGTCGTCATCTTATAATATTCTTGGAACACATCCTAATGTTTTCGCGATGTCTATTAGGCTTGTTGTGAGTGGATCACAACCTCATGTATCGAGAGTCCATCAACCTGTTGGTAGTATGCCTATCTCTTCTAATCCTGTTCTGGGAGGTTTGTCGTACGATCAGCATATGATGGCTATTCAACATCATAACTATCTCCCTCAAGATTCTCAGCAGATTCTAACTCCGGTAAATTTACCATAGTACTACGATGAGTATGGGAATCATGTCTATTACCATGGGCCCCTTCCACAAGGTCCATTGTATGTTCAAACGACTCAAGCTCTGCTTTGCCCAAACCAGTTCACGTACCAACAGGGACAACCCTATGGTCCACAAGGACAACCCTCTCAGGGACAACCTTCGGTCCAACAGGGACAACCCTACGGTCCTACTGGTCAACCTTACGTTCAGCAAGGAGCGCCTTATGTTCCTCAGTGGAAAACCTATCCACCTCAGGGACAACCTTTTGTGCAACAGAATCAGCCTTACGTTTAGCAAGGCCCATCTCTTGTGCAACAAGGGCAACCCTCGAGCGATCAGCTCGGTCAACCTGGTCTTCAGGGACATCCTAGCTTATCTCAACCATTTGGTCAACTTGGTTTCCAGGGACAACCTGGTCCGCTTCCTTCAGACCAACCTATTTTTTAGGGACAACCTATTCAACCTCAGTATCCAGGCCAACCTGCACCCCAGGCACAGCCTGTACAACCTCAGGGAAAAACTTTCATTCCTCAAGGCCAACCGTTTGTTTCCCAAGGTCAACCTTTGATGGTACAAAGTCCACTCCAAGGCACTACTTTCATCCCACAACAGAATCCATATGTTGCTCAAGCTAGACCTTAGTGGTTCACTCAGAATTAGTACCCTGGTCCTCAACCAGGATACGGGGTAGAATTTCCAAAATTATAACCCCTATGGACAAAATCCTTCGAGACAGAACATATGGGCTCAATATTTCTCCCAACCTGGTTGGAACCCCAACGTCAACCTTTATCAAAGGCCTGCAATTCCTTTCAATCCGCAATTTCCATTCCTCGCTACACTGGAATTTCCTAATGTGTCAAAGTTAACAAATGATCCCATTTTTTGGCTTGAGGGGTCCTGACCCAGGTTCGGTGTGCAAGGTTTGCCAAAAAGCCCCTATACTACTAGCCCTTTCGGCAGTGACCCACTTGTGCAGGTCACAGTCTCACCCGAAGTAGTATGGGTGGGTGCTGGAACCAGGTTTCCGCACCCTGAGAAAGGAAGGGTAAGGCAAGCAGGGTTGTGTTCTGTTCAGATTACCTTATCTCTGTGCAGGGTTAAATATGTATCCAATTGCATCCACATGCACTAGATCTACAACTATATGCTTTTAATAACATCAACACAACGTTACATAACCAGAACAGAACAGATCTAGTTCCAAATCAATACACAGACTTTCGCAGCATGATATAACCAGAACGGAATAGATCCAATCATTCAATATACAGACCTTCGCAGCGCAAAGACAGAAAATGCATAACACAGTAATTACCAAAAATTCATTCAATAGTACTCATAGATTCAGATCTAATAATCATATGTATGCATTCATTCATCAACCTTTCCTGACAATTCCCTTCCCAACCTGCGCACACAGCAGCAGGGTCCGTACATAGCTGGACTAGGATCTCCGCGCACACAGCCAGCAGGAGTCCACTCCCCAAAAACCAAAACAGATCTCTTACACAACAGATCGCATCAATATCTCATCAAATCCTCCTTCTTACAATCCGAAGTGCCTCTCTATTTATAACAATCTAGCTTTAACATTCCTATGGTCCGCAACCCATGGTTTTCAGACCCCTAGTTTACCCTTTAACCCATTATAATGCATTCGGGGCTTTGCCCCGCCCCAAAACCCTTGTGCTATATTAAATATAATCAAAAATAACCAAAAAGGACCAGTTTCGTACCTTGTTAGGAGACCCCATTCCAACAGTCCCCCAACACAATCGTGTGACTCGTCCCGAGTCACGACACTGTTGTGACCCCATGATTCGTAGCACGGTATGGTTTGAGTCAACCTCCATTGAAAAAACCAGGGAGGAGGTCACCGCGCAGGGTAGCTAACTGGACTTCTCTGCCATTCATAACCTTCTGAACTATGTAGGGACCAAGCCAGTGCTGTCAGAATTTTCCAAGATGTTTCACAAATTGGTTGTTGTATAAAAAGACAAGATCACCTGCGACAAATGTCTTCTGGCAAATGTGTCGATCATGCCAAGCTTTATCTCTAGCTTTTTGTACCTGCTGTTGAAACTAAGGGATAAACCGATCTTCTTCCAATGTTACCAGTTGCGCCAGGCATTCTTCCATGATATTAGAGTCTGCCATATTTGTGAATGCTGCAATGCGTAGACTAGGAACAACGTATTCTATGGGCATGATGGCCTCCTTGCCATAGACCATTCAGAAAGGTGTCCTACCGGTCATCTTTTTGCAGGTCATCCGATAAGCCCATAGGACTGAGGGGATGTGAATATCCTAGTCACTACGATCGGCATTACAAACCTTCGTTAATGCCTGCTCCAAAATTTTGTTGAAAGCTTCCACCGTCCCATTAGCTTGGAGATGGTATGGTGTACTCTTGGCATGGTGGATCCGCAATTCATCGTTCAAAGCTTGAATCGTTTGGTTAACAAAATTCGTACCTCTGTTGCTCATTATTATTTTCGAGCAGCCAAACCTGGTTAGAATCTGCTCAAAGATGAAGTGCGAAGTAGTATCAGCGGTACAATCCTTCATGGCCTGTGCCTCAGCCCATCGTGTGACGTAGTCAGTGGCAGTGATAATGTAGCGCATGTCAGTTTTCTTGCCTGGTGGATTAATGGGTCCTATAAAGTCAATGGCCCATTTATCGAAAGCCTGTAGGGCCATTTGGGGCTATAACGGCATATCATCGCGTCGTGAGGGGCGGCCGGTTCGTTGGTAGGTATCACACATTCTACAATAGGTGTAAGAATCCTAATGCAGGGTAGGCCACCACAAGCCATCCCTCAAAATCTTTTGCGTTGTAGCCCTGCCTGCATAGTGGCCGCCAGCGACTCCCTCATGAGCTTCTGCGAGGAAGGTGGGTCGTTCATGTTCTAATACGTATCTGCGGAGTATTTCATCTATGCCTAGCTTGTACAGTTGTCCTACAATGATAGTAAATTCTACCGCTCGGGTAACCAACTCATTTGTTTTTTGCACCGAATACGTGGCAGGGGCCATACTCGTAGTAAGGAACTCAGTGATATCAACAAAGTGGTCATCCACCATTTTAATGGTAAATAGCTGCACATCGGGTAAGCCTTCATCCAAGCTAGTGGGTTCTTCCCATGTATCAATACGAGACAAATGATCCGAGCCTGCATTCAACCTTCCAGGCTTCACGATGATCTCAAAATCATATTCTTGAAACAACAACAACCAGCGGAAAATCTTCCCCCCCAACACAGGCTTGTTGACCAGGTATTTCAAATCCGAATGGTCTGTAAACATCTTAAAGTGCCCCCCCAGCAAATAGTGTCGATATTTTTGTAGCGCATACACCATAGCCTGTCCTTCGTGTTCAGTGGTAGAGTAATTCTATTCGGCACCTGAGAGTTTTCTACTGGAAAAGGCAACCGGATAATCAATATCCCCTTCGCCAGGCTGTGTAAGGACCGCACCCAAGGCAATACCTGACGCATCAACATGTACATGGAATTATTTTGACCAGTTAGGGAATATCAGTATGGGCGCAAAAATCATCTTTTCCTTGAGCAGTTCAAAGCTCTTCTGACATTCATCATTCCAAAAAAAAGAGACATCTTTATTTAGTAGTTGTTCCATGGGTGTTATGATCAGAGCGCATCCTTGAATGAATTTCCTGTAATAGCCTGTGTGACCGAGAATGGAGCACAGCTGTTTCTCCATTTTAGGGGCTGCCAGGTTGATAATTACAACTATCTTCACAGGATCAACCATCAGACCCTGCCGACAGACTATATGACCCAGCAAGATTCTGAAAAGCACACAGAAGATGCACTTCTTGACATTCAGGGAGATTTGGTGCTTTCAACACGCATCCAACATTAATCTCAGGTTCTTGACATGATCTTTTACTAAGCCAAACACCGTCCAGTCATCGAAGTAAACCTCCAGAAACTTATGGATAAATTCTTTGAACACGGCCACTATGACTCTTGAAAAGATAGCAGGTGCGTTCTTAAGACTGAAGGGCATGACCGTGTACTGGAAGGAGCCCCATTTGGTGAAAAAGGTGGTCTTACTGCGATCCTCTGGTGCAATCTGATCTGATGGTATCTTGAGAATCCATCTGTGAAGGAATAGGCCTCCTGGCCACCCACGCTATCCAAAATTTCATCGGAGAATGGAGTAGGGAAGGGGTCGTGAACGCAGGAATCATTTATTTTTCGGAGGTCCACACAGATACATATTTCTCCCTTTGTTTTTTTCTCCTGAATGACCATCGAGCTAATCCAATCTGACTGTTCAACTGGTTCAATGATACCTGCAGTCAGCATTTTTTCCACCTCTTCTTTGACCTTTTGTTTATACTTAGGATTCAACCGGTAGGGCCGCTGCTTGATGGGTCGTGCCTCTGGCTTTAGAGTGATATGCATAATGCTGAGGTCCCCCGTGATTCCCTTGAGCTCAGAAAAATTTGTAGGGAATAAGTCCTAGTACTCCGTTAGTAGCTCAGCGACTTTGCCCACAGTGCCTTCATCCCAATAGTCCCCAATTTTTGCCAGTTTAGGGTGTTCATCTATCCCAATATTAACCTCGCATAGCCGGAGAGGTTGCGTTACATCGACATTTAAGAGTGATGGTCCGATAATGGTATGTTCCCCTTCAACTTCCGAAACAGAGATATTCCACAGGTTATCTTCCTCTTCATTAATTTCCAAGCTCCGGCAGTTGACTATGTCTTGCATCTGGGCCTCCCATGTCAGAACGACTGGTGGGGTGTGAGGGTGAGGCTTCTTAAAGACGAACGCATAAATGTCTTGCAGGGCTTCTTCAATCATTTCTGTTCCCCCAATGAGTCCGAATGTTCTGAGGAAGTCCTCTTTTAATATCTCCCAATGGCGGGTCCGCTGATGTAATTCGGCATCTAAGTACCAAGTAATGGGGATAGGGCCCAGGGCATGTATAAACAGATGGATCCACTCATTTGGGGTTTGGTTGGCCCACTTGGTTGTCCATATACGCAGATGCACATGGAGATCTCCGAGCCCCAGGAATATCTTTGTGTGCACATCGGTAGGGGGTGTGAATCCCAGCACCATCCTATCCCGACACGTCTCCCAGTCCGGAAATGATTTCTTGTGGGTATCCCACCATCGGGAAGGTGTGCTACATAGCACTAGGTTGAGTGCCCAAATTCATCGATCCTTGGGCACCCTAGCTTCTAATATTCTTACGAAGTCCTGGATAGTACTAGACCCATCAAAGTGGGGAAGGTCCCTTACCTCCGAAGTGATGCAGTAGAGAGTCCTTGCAATCTGAGGGCACCGTAGGGTTGAAAAATCATGTAGTCAGGTCTTCCACTTCTCAAGTTCTTCATTTGCGTCAGAAAATTACTCCCTGTTCTTCTCCCAATTGAATACTCCACCTGTTGCAGGATCATCCTGGTCCTCGTCCTGTGCTGTCATCCTGTAGATGTGATCGAGCTCCTCGTCCTCATATGCTGGTTCGGTATACCATGCACCCTCAGCGGGATCCAATGGTACTATTACACGTGTCCCATTCTTCTCAAACACCATATTGCGTTCTTTTATATTAATGACACCTCCTACGTTGATAGCCCAGTCTATCCCCAGGAGCGCAGGATAGGGGTCCGTATCTTCCACAATTTCTATGACCTCAAAGTCAGCCAAGACCTTTACTCCTGCAACATCAACCATAAACCTTGGCAACCATCCCAAAGGGATGATCTTATGGTTATTCACCATTCGCAGATGGATGGTGGACCATTCTAGTTTAGGTTCGCCCATTTTTTGCCAGGTTTGTTTTGGTAAGACATTTGCATCAGATCCAAGATCAAGAATAACCCGATCTATCTCATAGTCACCAATCTGTGCAGTCAAGCGCATCTCTCTCCCAGTGCACCTTTTATAGCTGTGTAATTTGTGTACTTCCTTAACCTCAGTCATCATGCTGGGCTGAGCTGCGCAGTCCTGCAGTAATACTTGAAGACTTTCTCCCGCCTGCGGGCTACGTAAGAGCTTCAAGCATGCCCTTAAAAAGGTTTCAACTTTTTCTTCTAGTAGCTGCGCAGGGGCTCCCAATGATTCCTGCTTTCCGGGAGCTGGTTCCTTCCGAACAGCAAGCTCCTCTCTTTCTTTTTGGGTTACCATGCTACGCGTTATGCTCCTTAGCTCCATTTTGACTCTCTATATATTTCATGTGGTAGTAGATTGTTTTTCCTTCATATTTGTTAGCAAAATCGGGTAGTCTTCGATTTCATGGCTCAATTGTCAGTAGTATTTACAGGTCTGCCTAGTGGGATTTGAGCAGTCCCTGGCGAAGTGCCCTACCTCTCCACAGTTGTGGCAGATCAGTTGGCCCCGTCCTCGTCCAGCGCTTCCTCCCCGCCCCCCTGCCCCGTGCAAGGGAGCCACTAAAGCTCGCAGGGGATCTCGAAGAGGCAGGATCGGATTGTACCCTATAGACGGTTCCACGATCTACCAGTAAGTCATATGTGTGTAAATTCTGCTCATCATGTCCTATAGATCAGCAGAACCTGCACCATTGTTGCTTCAATTCACCTCTATTTATCCGCGGACACTGGGTTGTATCATGCAATCCTGCCACCCGAAAATCCTCGCACCAAAGGTCCGTGGTTACTCCCTTCCCTCGTTCCATCCGTAAACTTTGTATTTCCATGTGCATGGCCCCGAGCTACTCCTGAATTTGCTATACTCCTTCCCTTGTTTCATCCTTAGGTGCAGCTTCAAGTTTCACGGCAGCTTCCAAGGATTTTTCTTGTGATTCAAAATTTTGATGGCCCATGGGTGTACGCAAGTGAGGTAGGAGCATAACGATAAACCATTCTATGTGTTGTTTTTCATCGTACTTGAACTCGCCTTCCCGGATTGCTTTCTTTAAATGTTGATCAACCTCCCAGACTGACTCAGATGCTCCTTGCTTGAATTCTTTTACTTCCGATACCAGTTGGGAATAGGATTTCAGTTTCCGGAATTGTTTTTTTAGGGCATCCTTAATATTTTGAAGTGTTGCGCTCCCGTTTTGAGATATGTACCGCATATAACAGTCTAGCGCCCTTTCCTCAAAAGCCAAGGATAGCTGTGCTCTTTTTACAATATCACTTACCACCCCTTGCGCCGTCCATACCGAATCGGCCACGAACCAGAATCGTTCTAGGTTCTCATCAACCGCTCCTTTACATGTAGTTAATTTTAAGTGTGTCGCCATGGGCTCCTCCGGTTTACCTTCCTGAGGCCCTAGCATCGGTACGGCTGAAGAATTTCATGTAGGTATTGACGGACTATGGGCAGGGCGATCTTCCTCTCACATGTTCTGATAGTTCTCACTGTTCCGCGCTGGACCTTGGCTCATTCAGCCCTACGCTAGATCTCTGATGCCGCTACTCGATCCCGTTTCTCAGATCTCTTCCAGTTCGGAAACGAAACCATTTTTTGGCTTGAGGGGTCCTAACCCAGGTTCGGTGTGCAAGGTTTGCCAACAAACCCCTATACTACTGGCCCTTTCGGCAGTGACCCGCTTGCGCAGGTCACAGTCTCACCTGAAGTAGTATGGGTGGGTGCTGGAACCAGGTTTCTGCACCCTGAGAAAGGAAGGGTAAGGCAAGCAGGGTTGCGTTCTGTTCAGATTACCTTGTCTCTGCACAAGGTTAAATATGTATCCAATTGCATCCACATGCACTAGATCTAAAATTATATGCTTTTCATAACATCAACACAATGTTACATAACCAGGACAAAACAGATCTAGATCCAATTCAATACACAGACTTTCACAGCATGATATAACCAAAACGGAATAGATCCAATCATTCAATATACAGACCTTCACAGCGCAAAGACATAAAATGCATAACACAGTAATTACCAGCAATTCATTCAATAGTGATCACAGATTCGGATCTAATAATCCTACGTATTCATTCATTCATCAACCTTTCCTAGCAATTCCCTTCCCAACCTACGCACACAGCAGCAGGGTCTGTACACAGCTGGACTAGGATCTCTGCGTACACAACGAGCAGGAGTCTGTTCCCCAAAAACCCAAACAGATCGCTTACACAACAGATCACATCAATAGCTCATCAAATCCTCCTTCTTACAATCCGAAATGCCTCTCTATTTATAAAAATCTAGCTTTAACATTCCTATGGTCCGCAACCCATGGTTTTAGGACCCCTAGTTTACCCTTTAACCCATTATAATGTGTTCGGGGCCTTGCCCCGCCCCAAAACCCCTGCGCTATATTAAATATAATCCAAAATAAACAAAAAGGACCAGTTTCGCAGCTTGTTAGGAGACCCCGTTCCAACACCATTCTTCATAATCCATATTGGCCCCTAATTCACACCAATATCCCTGGCGATTGTCCCAAGTTCGCAGGCAAGTCTGGAGAGGATCCCCAGGCACATGTTATGACATACCACCTATGGTGCTCCTCTAACTCCTGGATTGATGATTCTATTCGCTTGCATCTTTTCCAAATGACTCTCACTAGTACTGCTGCAAAGTGGTACATTGAACTCTCTCGTGGCATCTTTCAAGATTTCAACTCTCTTGCAATTTTGTTTCTAAAAAAATTTCAGTTACCAGTTCATTATGATATGGGAAAGCACCTCCTAACATCCTTAAAACAAGATCGGGCCACACATATCTCTGATTATATTCATGAATGGAGGCGGAGTCGTCATTTGATCAAGTTTGAAATCCCTGATCAAATTCTGACTAATTGGTTCACTACCCCTTTTATCAGTCTCATTGCTAAGGACATCGCTATGGGGGCATGTGTTACTGAGGAGCGGGCCATTGCTTGTGCCCAGTACCTCGATCTAGTGTACTCCCAATCTGGAATGCTTTATGACCTCTTGCCCGATGCTCCATGACCTGGAACTTCCAAAGCACCAACGACACCATCCGTTGACGGTATCATTGGTTCCATGTCTAATATTTCCCATAAGTATTCTCCTAACCCTGCGAAGCAGAAATCTACTCCTTCCACAGATACTGCTTCTCAGCCACCTCCCAATCCTAGCAAGACCATGAAAGTGAATGCCATCCATTCTACCCCAGCAGATAAAACTTCCAAAGGTGAGAAGAAGGGTAAAGGCAAGGCCAAGGCTGATACCCCGAAACATGATTCTCTTAAAACCAATACTGATGATGCCTTGAAACACAAACCGAAGTATCCTTTTTTGATATGTGACAATGAGAATTACACCAAGAATTTTCCACGACGGGCTGAGGTGAGTCGACTACTCACAGGCACTCAAGGAACTCCGATTATTCTGAAGGAACCATTTCTGTCACAACAAACTCAAATGGTGGAGCAACCTCAGTCTTCCACCCCTTTTGGCTCTCAATTTTTCATGATGAATGGTGCCGCACCCATATCTATTCTACCATATCGAAGGATTATACTGAACTACATCAGGTAGCAGGGAAAGAGATCGCAGATGGTCCTCCTCCTCCGCGAGCTTCTGGCCCTTTTCACATTGAAAGGCCTAGTTCTGAGCCCATTGTAAAACTGCCCTCTAAAGGCGTGCTCCATAAGTCCTCCTATAACCCAAATGCCCGTGACGGTCATATTTACAGTATTGTTGAGGATTTGGCTCAGGTGCCATCCGTTATGTCCGTGTTGGAGGTACTTCATAGTTTTCTGTCACAATGAAAGGCTTTGCTATTCACTATCGGAGGAGTTGACCTTGCCAATTCGATCCTTATCACTTTTGATCTGGAAAATTTCGTCCCACGTCTCCCTCACCAACTTGCTTTGATTATCCAAGTTGGGATCAATGGTAAGAACATTCATTGAGCAGTCGTGGACGAAAGTGGATCTACTTGCATCGTGTCTGTTTCATTTTGGAAAGCCATATGCTCTCCGGCCCTTAACTAGTCTCCAAATGCTTTAGAGGCCTTCGATGGAAGGAAATCTCACCCTCTTGGTGTCCTCACTATTTTACCTATAACGTTGGAAGGAAAAATGGTTAATGTCAAGGTTGAAGTTGCTAATGCAAAACTCAACTATAATCTCCTCCTCGATCACAATTGGACTCATGCCATGCTATGCGTACCGTCCACTCTCTTTCGTGTTCTTCACTTTCCACACGAAGGAAATATCATCACTGTTGATCAGTTATCCTTTTTCACATCCACTTCTTCCGAGAGAAATGTTCCATACATAGACCACATTCCTATGCCTTATGAAAGTGTGGGGCCAGGAATTTTCAAAGATCCTACCCTTATGGGACTCTTTTCTCTTCATCCACCCAACACTGCTGAGGTCAATATGATCTCCATGTATTCTAATCAGTTGGTCATCCCTTCACCTGATCAAGTTGATTCATTTGGTTACATAATGTTGTTAAGACTGATAGAAATTGATTATTATGAAGTTATCTCAGCTTCGGCTCCTCCTTCTGATCATACTCCTTCGCGTATGTCTCTCGACACCTATTCTCAATCCCCTTGGCTCAGTGCTTCGGATTCTACCGAAAAATTGAATGAGAAGTTTCCAAATGATGAAGCCATCGTGGAAACCATGTCACTTGAGGATCCCCCTTGGGCCAATAGTCATCATCGTTCCTCCTTTCGTCTTGGTCTTGGGGCCATGTGTACTTGTATTGATAATTTTGCTTCCCAAGCTCCTTCCCATCCGCTTCAGATACCTATATTAACACATGAGGTTTTTGTGGAAGGCAACATGGGGAATATTACTCAGATGATGCCTATTGACATCTCCATTAAACTGGGGGTTGTCGAGAACATCCACATTGGGGTTACCTATTCTCCTGATGATATCGAGGTCTATACTAGTCTCTTTCGAGAATTTCAATACGTTTTTTCTTGGTCATATGAGTAAATTCCCGACATTGATCCGAGTATAGTCATGCACGAGATACATACTTACCCTTATGTGAAACTTGTTCACCAACGCCTTCTTCCCATGCATCCTAGAAAGGCAGCTACCATAAAGGGATAATTTGAAAAACCTCTCAAAGAAGGCTTCATTTATCTGATCCCATTGACAGATTAGGTCTCTAACATTGTCCCTGTGGATAAAAAGCAGGGCACTATTCGAGTTTGTGTGGATTACCGTGATATCATTCGTGCTTGTCCCAAGGATAACTATCCCACTCCCTTCATCGACCAAATCATTGACAAATGTGCTGGGAGTGAGATTTTTTCCCTTATGGACGGGTTCTCTGGTTACAAGAAGATCAATATACTACCGGTTGATCAACATAAAACCACCTTCATCTGTCCATGGGGCACTTTCGCGTACAAGAAGTTCCCTTTTGGTCTTAAGTATGTCGGTGCCACATTCCAACGAGCAATGTCGTATGCTTTTCACAATATTAAGCACATTGTTCAACCTTACTTGGCTAACCTTCCGGCTCATTCCTCTAAGCGTCGAGAACACTCGGAACACCTCCATCAATTTTTTCTTTGTTGTAGACGCTATAACATTCAACTTAAACTGCACAAATATGTCTTCTGCGTCGATTCCGGAAGACTCCTTGGTTTTTTCTTCTCCAAAGATGGAATTCATCTCGATCCTCTTAAGGTCGAAGCTATCATTAATATCCCCTCCCATTCCTCATTACACGAGTTGAAGATTTTGCAAGGAAAATATAATTTCCTGTGTCGTTTTATACCCAACTATGCTAAAGTAGCCAAACCTTTCACGCAATTTCTTAAGCAAGGTGTCTTGTTCCTATGGGATGATATTGCCTAAAAATATTTCGATGCACTGAATACTTTTCTTGTCAATGCTCCTCTTTTGCATCCCCCAAATTATCATCGTGATTATTCACTCTATCTAGCAGCTGATTTTAGCATGATTTCCATGGTTTTGGTACAGGACGATGATGATGGTGATGAGCACGTCATTTATTATCTTAGCCGCAATATTCTCGACACTGAAACACGCTATGCTCATGTCCAAAAATTCGCATTGGAAGTTTTTCAAGCCGTCCAACTTTTTCGCCATTATATTTTAATCCGCACTACAATCGTGATTTCTGATTGCAACCCCATGACCTATATTTTAACTCGACAATTTCTAAGGGGCAAGTACTCCAAGTGGATAATTATCCTCCAAGAGTTCTATTGGAGTTCACCACTGCCAAATCGAAGAAGTAATTAGTTTTTATTGAGTTGATCGGCTCTTTACCCTCTACCTTTGCTCCCTCCGGTTCTGAGGAACGCAATCCAACAAACACTATTTTTCTAATTATCACCCTCGATCCATGGTACGGTGATATCATCGTTTATCTCTAGAATTCTACTTTCTAGTTCGAGTTGACGAAAAATGTTCGTCAACGTATCTATCATCATTCGCAACCTTATCGCATAGTCGAAGATACTTTATACTGCATCGGAGTTGATTCTGTCCTCCGCCAGTGTTTGAATCTCAACGAAGCTTAAGAAGTACTTAATGACTACCATTCTGGCACATGTGGCTATCACATGTCTGGGTATGCTACTGCTCAAAAAATCCTTCGTGTTGGTTATTTCTAGCCTACCATTTTAAAGGATTGTATTCTCGCTGTCTGTAAATGTCACGAGTGCCAGATCTATCAGCGCAAGATGCGCCCGCCACCCGCTCATCTCCATCTTGTCATTACCGTTGGTCCCTCTGTGAAGTGGGGTATCAATTTTATGATGTGTAACCCTTGCTCGGATAGGGGGCATGGTTATATTATGGTAGCCATGGACTACTTCACTAAATGGGCCAAAGAAATGCCTACACTCACAACTGACGGTGAGACGACTGCCCAATTTATTTTGAATCATGTGATTACTAGGTTTGGAGTCTCTCAAACCATTGTCACTGATCATGGCTCCCATTTTTGCCATTATATGATGCCTGAGTTGACTACTAAGTTGGGTCTGCATCACGAAAGCTCAACGTCGTACTACCCCCAAGCCAATGGCCAGGTTGAAGCCGTGAACAAAATTTTAGTCACCATGATTCAGCGTACTATTGGGATGCACAAGTGTAATTAGCATCGCATGTTGTTTTTAGTTCTCTAGGCTTACCGAACCTCGGTGAAGGATGCAACTGGATTCACCCCTTTTTATCTTGTTTATGGTCTAGAAGCTACCCTTCCAATTGAATGTGAAATTCCTTCACTAAAAATAATTGTCGAATTACTGCCGAATACCTCGCCAGAGGAAGAACATCTTCTATATTTGGAGAGGCTTGATGCAACATGTTGCTTTGCTGCTCTAGTCATAGAAGTAATAAAAAAACGGGTCAAAGCCCACTTTGACCAGATGGTTTCCCCTCGTACCTTCGTAGAAGGAGACCTATTCATCTTGTATGACCAAGCTCATGATAAGCTGGGGGTAGGAAAATTCGAACCCGTGTGGCATGGGCCCTATATTGTCAAGCGTGTTCTACAAAACTGGGCCTATGAGCTTATTGATTATGAAGGTTATCCCTTGGATCAGCCCCGAAATGGGTTGTATCTCAAAAAATATTATGCATGAGTTTCTCATGCATTTTATTTTGTACATAAGTGTGTTTTTCATTTTTGTACATTTTTGGCTTGGTGTGCTTCATGAGAAATTTTTCATGCTTATTATGTCTTTGCTTACTGTGTAGATTTATGTCACTCCTTATGTCGGTTTCACTAACGGTGCCTCCTGAAGTACCCGGAATCTATCCTCTACGGCCTGGGAAATTTATGATCCTAACGGTGAGTTAGTAGACCTTCAAGGAATTTGTCTAGGACATGCAACTAACAATGTCGTTGAATGCAGTGCAGTTATCAAACTTCTTACTAAAGCTATTACCCTCGACATTCATGAATTAATTGTAAACCTAGACTCTCATCTTGTTGTTCTCCAGCTCAATGGGCATTATTTGTCAGAAAACTTCAGATTTTAAGGATGTATTTTCATGTTCGTTTGTTAGAAAGGAATTTTGATTATATCACATATCATCATATTCCTAGAAGAATGAATACATTAACTGATGCAGTAGTTAATATTGTATTAGTGTTTTTCTATACAACAACCCCCATTTATTTTAATAAATGAGGACCCTTTAGAAATAAATAGGAAATTTATTTTTAGTTTTAAAACATAGGAAATAAATGTTTTCTTTTAAGTTTTCCACTTTATTTCTTGAGCGCATCACAAAACGAATAACTTATAACTTAAAAAGACTCACAATCCTCTAATTTACGTGAGCTGCGAAATGTGCTAACCTTTTTTGAATATACGTTTTAAAAATCTTGCAAAAACTTCAAGTATCATTATAAACTCTTTATCGCATCGCACCTTATTTAAAAATCAACTCATAAAGTAATTATAGATAAGTGCGATTGCGCGGACCCAACAGGCCAACAAACCATCAAAGATAAATCTTTAAAGTCCTTTAAGCGCAGTCGCATGGTTTTTTGAATGCGGATTTCGCATTTCGCATAACTTAGCCATAAAACAAAACTATTATCGCATAAAATTTGCGATGTGTGGTTTGTGCGCATCGCATTTCGTAGAATTTATGGGTAAACATTATAAGTGATTAAAATTTATATATGGCGATATGCGAATTCACGACATTTAATTTCTCGAGCATGCGAAATGACTTATGTCGTATCAAAACGAAATTTGAGATCTAATGGCCTTAAGTTAATTGATATATATTTCATCTGAAGGTGTAAGAGATCTAACTTTGAAATTATTATCGATGATTGTTGTTATATTTGAAAGGATTCATATCTATTTGTGCATGTTTGATATAAACAACGAATTTGACTCTCTATTCTCTATATTTTTAATGCGCTCCCTGTTTACTTGAAATCAGGAAACCATTTAACGAATTAAGGAAGATTGAAATGAGAAAGAAGGACAAAAAGATTTCTCAAGCGCTCCCTACTGAAGAATAAAATATGTCTCCTTTATTCTCATATACTACCTACAACAAGGAATGCAGTAGTTCCTCATGGGAAACAATGTATAAATAGTTTGAAGATGAAAAAATAAGAGTAATAACCAAAGTCTCTACAACAGGCATGACATCTACTTCAGATGCGACCTAATTTGATGTTGCATGTTCATTTGGCCACAAGGTAGCAACAAGACCAAAAATTCTCCCTTACACAGACATGGTTAAGTGGGTAATTGACCACTTAAGCATAGATGATAGGAAATTCAAAGATTCTAAGGAAGAAATTACAAAGAGGTTATACGATCCAAATGATGTAATTAAAAATTACACTACAGAGCTCAAAATGAAGCCTTTTGTAAAGGAGACAAATGGATTTGATGATCTCTTCCAAGGCATAGAAAGTTTTCATATATAACCAAGTTTGCATCCAGTGAATGGAGTCAAGATGATTTGGAATCTTTCCTAGTATATAGAAATAAGAGATTGCAGAGAGCTCCTCTCAATTTCTTAACTATTGAAGATGTCAAAAAAATTATCCAAGTATCAACTTGGATAATGAATCAAAAGACATGTCGGAGGATAAATCAGGTCAATCACAACATCAATCTCACAATTTGGATCACTCTGAAAATGAATCTGAATCCATAAAGGATAGCACATAAAATACAATTGATCAGATAATCCAAGAGATAGAGATGTATGAGCGAAAATAAAGTAATGGAATAGAGACAACTTCTCACGAAGTTCAGCACAGTCATGATACACTAGATCAGTCTAAAAATTCACAAACGAAGAATTTTAGTAGTGAATGGGAGGAGTTTTCTGAAGAAATAAAAACTCCTAAGGCTAATCCCAATACTGATCAAGTATCTAGTTTTCATACACCTAAACATTCCCAGAAGATAGTGAAAACTTTTAATCCATTAACACAAGTTCCAGAAACTCGTGATCGATAGATCATACCGGGCTACCCTACATAGAAGATAGTTTTACAAATTGAAGAAATTGCTTCATTGGACATTTTATACAGTCCTAGCTATAAGGCTATAGTTAAGAGGAACAAAAGAAGAAGAACTGATGAAATAGTCTCAAATCTCACAGATGAATCAGTTTATGTATTATTGAAGGATTCCTTAGATTACCCTACAAAACATCTAACTAAATTATCACAATACGCAGGGTCATATGCTACTTCCACTGTTGATAAAGCTACCAAAGTTAGAGTGTTGCTGAGGCAAAAGGAAGCCAGAGTACAAGAAATAGAGAGGCTATTAAATGAAGAAAAATCCAACTCCAGTGAGAAAATCAAAGCAAAGATGGCCCAATTTCAAAAGGATTTCGAAAGCCTCAAATTACAACATCAAACAGATATTAATGAGAAACAAGCACAACTAGAAACAACAATGATCAGAATAAAGAGCCAACCGCAACTAGAGCGGTTTATCAAAGAAGCACTGGATATAAATACGAAGTTAAAAAAATAACAAGAAGTATTTTGTCATCAAGCTTCTATGATTGGCTCTTATTATGATTCGAATAAAATACTGATCCAGCAGATAGTTATTCAGAAACTTGAATGTGAAAGACTTGAAAAGAAGATCAATGAACACATTCAATGGCAAGTATCAGACTCAGGAAAAGAAGCTGATCTACCTTAGGTAGATAAGTTTCATAAGGAGATTCTATTCATAGATTAGGAAGCACAAATCAAGCAGGTAGAGAAAGCATAAGCGAAAACATCTAAATTATCAAATGAAATTATTGAATCTGTATGTGAAAAACTGGTAAAAGTAGAACTTCTCAAAGAGAACACGTCTGAAGTGTTTTCAAAAGAAAAACGGATAGAAGCACAATGGAAGAAAAAAGCATACACAAAGGATGAAGTAATTAAAAAGTTAAATAAGTTTGATCAAAATTATTGGAATTTTCTGATCAAACCTTATCATCAGTATCACATTCTGCATTCCTTAACAGATTCAACAAAAAGTTCACAACCCGTACTTCCAAATGTAGTATTCAAGGGACAGGTCAGATCAAGGATTTCACATCCATCTCACCTCAAGCCAATAATAGATATTTTTCAACTTCGTGACCAACTCCAGAATAAAGGGCGGAATTCATAAATCAAAATTGTTATTTTATTTTCCTAAATTGTAGTTTAAGTTAGTCCTATGAGGATGGTTGTTTGAAACCTCCTCTATATTTCTGTAATAATCTATTATTAGAACATAATTAGTTTATTATGTAAACCCCTCTCATGCATTTAGAGAAGGGTCTGGAAATTTGTCAAAAACATTTGCAAAGAATGCACTATTGTAAGTTTGTGAGTGCTTTGATGAATTAATGGAACACATCTGTTATCTTTTGACAATTAAAGTTTTTTAACTGATGTTTCACTACTGTACTCTTTAAATTGCTTGAAAGTGAGAAGGATTAGATCAATTACTGTTAGTTTACATGAGTAAGACTTCGTACATATGGTACTTTTATTCACTTGTATTAAGTCTTTCTTTATAGATTGATAGTCATCTTTTTATTGCATTCTATATTTGAAATGTTATTATAGATAAATGTTACATGCACTTATGTTCTAATATTTATCTATAGTTTCTTATTAAATGTATAATCACACATATGAATGCGATATATTTTTCACAATTATTCTAGTCAAACTGTTTTGTTAGAAGAATCATTTTACATAATTTTCATCTCTTTTAACTGTTAACTGATCTATATTACTAACAGTTTAAGGATATCTTTTTAGATCACATAGAAGAAGAACCATCCCAGGTATATAATAGAATAAATAATTTAGATAGATCCATAATATAGATTAAAATCATTTCCATTTGCATGCCATATACTCACACACCCTCAAAATCATCCTTATTTGGAAACCAGTCCCATTATCCCCAGTTGGAGCCACTACACCAAACGAAAAAGGAGATGCTTTAAGGTCTGGACCGGATGGTTTTCCCCCATGTTTCGGAGAGGAATTTTGAGGCCTCAACATTATGGTGCTAGAAGGAGGGCATGAACCTATGTGAATGGAAAAAATATCTAATCAATCTAAAGGTCAATAAAAATGTCCATCTCCCTTTAGATCCCCATCAACTTCTAGAAAATTATCTAGATCTTCATCTTTAAAATATGAAGTTGATCATCCTTCTCCTAAGTCTCCTAGTGATACTCAACCCATACTATCTCCCGATTCCCATCAAGCATCTCTAGAAGTTTAGTCTTTGATATAAAAGTTAGAGAGAGTATCTATTTCTGCTGAAAAGCCTGAATCTTCTCAAATATCGGATATCAGTATTTTGTCTTCTTTACAACCTCGAAGAATACTAACTCGATCAAAAATTCAAAAGACAGGAATTCTCCATTTTGAATTTCCCATCGATAGTACTCGAAAGAGACTAAAGAGGACCCAATCAGAGTCAATCGCCAGCGAGATCTTATCCCATTCACTTCCATTACCTCCGCTCATTTTCACAAATTTCATTCCAACAATCAGTGTTACTTTGACTAGTTCTAGTACTCAAACTACTATCCCTTCAACTAGTCCTAGCACTCAGTCTGCCTCTTCTTCAACTCAAACTCCACCCAACTAACCTATCCAAAATCCAATGGCAAGCCAAGTACCTCCACCAAATGTAAACCCATGGAGAAATCCAGGGGTTGTAAACATGCTCGTTCCTCTTCATGCTCTTCCAAAAAATCCTGAAAAATGGCTACCTAAATTTAATCCCGATGATGGTCTTCCGGTAGAAGAAGACAGTCACAATTTTATGTTAGTTGTAAATTTAAATGAAGCAGTTGAAGAGGATTGCATTGTAAGATTATTTCCATATACTCTAAAAGGATCTGCAGGATCCTGGTTTTTTTCACTACCTGCCTGCCCTATAACTAGCTGGAATATGTTTGAAGAACAATTTCTAGCTAATTTTTGGGATGATAGTACCATTGTTACGCTCATCAATGATTTTTCAAATCTAAAAGCTAAAATAGGTGAGAAGGTAAAATATTTCAATTCAAGATTTAATAAATTACTCAATAAAATCCCTGCCACAATAGTTCTTCAGCAGAAGTTCAAATTGAGAGGTATATTTCATCCCTTCCATCTAATATAGCTATTTTTGTTGATAGAGCGAAACTGGCAAAACTTGCAAAAAATATGAAAGAATCTCTATCTATAGAGAAACACATAACTTCTCTTGAGAAAAATAATTATCAAGAAGATATAAAATCAAATAAAGTGTCTTTCAAAGATGATCTTAAAAATAAGGCACCAAAAGATCCTTTTGACGTAGAAAGTCTTCAATTTTTTTTGAAAACCATGACAAATGAGATGGAAGATATCAAGAAACAAGTCGCTGAAAATGCTACCTCAAGAAAGAATTTTAGAAATTTTAAGAAAGTTCAATCCTCTAATACTCAACCTCCAAATATCATATCTAATGTTGAATCTGATCAAGAAGAAGAGGAAGAGAAAACAGAGGAAGAAGAAGATGACGAAGAAGAAGAAGTCGAACTAAATGGAATGTGGGATTTCATCCTAACAAATGAAGAACAAATTGAAGCTTTACTTGTGAGCACATGGAGTAAAAAAAACTATTGAAGCAACATAGCCAAATCAACAACAAAAGGTTTAAATTCCTACTAAAGACAAATCAATAAGCAAAAAGTCTAATTCAAAAGCTACACAAACAAGTCCTGTTACTTCAAACACTCCACCTACATCTAAGACAATGGTTGTCTCAGACACCATTGAGTATAATGTAGTAGAAGATATGAAGAAAACCAGGACCAAAATTTCAATTCATGAGCTTACTAAATTGAAGCTGCAACATAAAATCTTACTTACAGACTTAAATGTGGTTCCTGCTTCAAACTTACCTACTCCAGTAATAGTACAAGCTGCTAATGAAATGGGTAAGCCACCTTCTCCTTCAATGAAACTTGATGCTATAGACTTGATTATGATAGGTGATCGATCCATCTCTCATACTCCTCCTTTTCTCTTAACCTATGATATCTACAACAAAAACGTCCATAAATGTTTAATAGACTCAGGGACTTCCTCAAACATAATTCCTAAATCAGCTTATGCTAAATTGAATATAACTCCATAGATTTCACCTGTTCATATAGTACAATGTGATAGAACCAGAGTAGAGGTGTTAGGAGAAATAAATTATGTTTTCATCGGATTTTCATCAAACCCCAAAGTTACTCAAATAATTGATATATTAGTGGATAATATTCCTGAATTTTACAGCTTATTTTTAAGTCGTGGCTGGTCTGAAAAACTAAATGGTTATTCTGCAACAGACTGGTCACATATGTGGTCATCATACAATGGAAATCCAAATCAAATTCGCATAGACCGTGAAAATTTTATGAAACATACAGTCATTGATCTTGAAGGAGTAAATGAGCCAGTAGCATTCAATAACAACATTATTGGAAACTACTCAGCAAGGTCATTTTTGGGAAATTTCAATGCTCAATGATCACCTTTCTTTGATAATGTAGTTGTTTCTCAGATTGAGAATTTTTCCCAACTAGATAATTCCAAATGTATAAATTTTGCAGATAGAAAGGTAGTTAATTCTTTGTTTTGGATTCTTTATTTCGAAAGTTCTGAATTTGAAGATGGTGCAGGTGCGGGTTGTATTTTAATAAACCCAGAAGGAGATAAGACCATGTTAGCCTACAAATTAGAATTTGATTGTACAAACAATGTAGCTGAATACGAAGCATTAGTTCAAGGATTGTTAAAATCCATTGATCATAATATCAAATATTTAAAAGTTCTAGGAGATTCAAAAATCATAGTTAGACAGGTAAGAGATACTATTCATTGTAATTCTGGACATTTAAAGCATTACCAATCATTAGTCCAAGAATTAACTACTCATTCCTTAGCCTTCAACATCTCTTCTGTACCTAGAATACAAAATGCTAGTGGAGATCTACAGGCTAATGTATTAATCCCATCCCAAGAATTTAGTCCCGATAGATTTTCTATTGAATTGATTTTTAGACCATCTATTCCCGATAATATTACCAATCAGAGAGTATTCAATAATGATTCAGATATCATATACTTTTTAACATCTGAAGGATCTCATGATAGTCAAATTTTGGATGAAAATGAACATGACATTCAGATTAAGAAAGAACAAGATGAAAATCCTATTCCCAAATTTGTTGTCAACTTAGAAGACCTATATGATCTAAAATACAGGTTTAAAAGAGTGACTAACTCAAAAACACAAAGCTCTACTTTACAATTTGAGTTAGTAAATCTAGGAACTGACGAAAAACCTAAAAATGTAAATCTAAGTCTTGGTCTATCTTCCGAAGAAAGATTATCATTCATCAATTTGTTTAGAATGTATAAAAGTGTCTTTGATTGGGATTATACTGATCTTAAAACATATGATACTTCTGTGATTTAAAAAATGATCCCTATGATCTCAGAATAAAATCCTATACAGTATAAATTGAGTAAGATTCATCCAAATCTAGAGAATCAAATTAAAACAAAATTGAAAAAACTCCTCAAGGAAAAAATCATCTTTCCAGTTAGGCATTCTAAATGGGTATCAAATTTGGTACCTGTCAAGAAGAAGAATGGTGATATTAGAATTTGCATTGATTTTTGAAATTTAAACAAAGCTTGTCAGAAGGACAACTTTCCATTACCAACCATGGAACAAGTACTGCAGACAGTAGTTGGTTTTGAACGCATGTCCTTTCTAGATGGATTTTCGAGATATAATCAAATTCTCGCACATCCAGATGACAGATTGAAAACTACGTTCAGAACTAAGTGGGGAACTTATGCCTATCAGAAGATTCATTTTGGATTAATTAATGCAAGAAACACTTTTCAGAGAGCTATGGACACAACTTTTAGGGGGCTCATAAATAAAACAATAGCTATTTATTTAGATGACATTACCGTCTTCTCTAAACAAGTAACCAATCATGTAAATGACCTAAAGAAAGTCTTTGAGCGATGCAAAAGGTATGGCATATCATTGAATCCAAATAAATCATTTTTCGCATTAGATGAAGGAAAAATTTTAGGATTCATTGTGTCAAAAAGTGGTATCTATATTGATCCTGAAAGAATTGAAGAAATAAAACGAATTCCTTTCCATCATAACAAGAAAACTATGCAGTCATTCGTTGGGCAAGTTAATTTTGTTAAAAGGTTTGTCCCTAACTTTTCACAAATTCTTTTACATTTACAGAACATGATTAAGAAAATTTTTGTCTTTAAATGGGGACATAATGAAAGAGAAGTATTTGATTTGATTAAAAAATCAATTGTCAATGCTCCATTCCTAACTACCCCCAATTTTCTTAATCCTTTTACATTATACACTTTTTCATCGGATAAATCATATGCCGTTGTTTTAACACAAATGAATGACCAACAAATTGAAGCACCGATATCATTTTTCAGTTCAAATTTACAAGGTGCAAAACTAAATTATACATCTGTCAAAAAGAAAGAATTTTTTTTCTTTAAGGCTATAAATCATTTTAGACCTTTTCTCCTAAAGGCTCACACTAAAATCATAGTTCCATTCTCTGCAGTAAGACAAATCTTGATGCAAAGAGAATTAGGAGAAAAGAGAGCTAATTGGGTGACTGCTTTACAAGAATATGATGTAGAAATTAGACCCTCCAAAATTTTTAGAGATCAAGGTTTTTGCAGAACGCTTACAGGAGCATCCCATCTATCATCAGAGGAATATTCAGGTAACAATGTGAAAATATCAGAGGTAAGCCTCAATGATGCACAATCACAACATGTTGATCGTATATTCTATTTGAAGAATGGATACGCTCTGAATCAGCTCAGTTACAAAACAAAACGAGCTTCAAGATTAAAGGCTAAAAAATATGAGTTAATCAACGATGTGTTATTTAGGAAAAATTTTGATTCTGTACTTTTAAGATGTTTAGAAAAATCTGAAGTAGATAAAGTCTTGCAGGAACTCCATGATGGACCAACTGGAGGACATTTTGGAGGAAATACGACAGCACCCAAAATCCTGCATGTAGGTTACTATTGGCCTACAGTTTTTAAGGATGCTCATGAATATGCAAGAAAAATACAAAGTGTGTCAAACTACATCTGGAAGACAAAGGAATCCATCATTCCCATTACATCCAGTCAATATTGAACAACCTTTTGAACAATAGGGATTAGATATAATTGGTGACATTGTTCCTAACTCTTCCAAATAACACATATATATTCTCACAGCTACAGATTACTGTACTAAATGGGTGGAAGAAATTCCATTAAAAGTAGCCAACTCTGATAATATCATTGATTTCATCGATAAAAATATGATAACCAGGTTTGGCTTACCTACTGCTTTGATGTTTAATAATGCATCTTACTTCTCAGGAACTGCTATGATGGAATTTGAAATTAAAAGAGGTTTTAAACTTAAGTATTCTGCAAATTATTATCCGCAAGGAAATGGTTTGGGAGAATCCACAAATAAGAACTTGAATATAATAATCAAAATAATTGTTGATCAAAATCAATGAAATTGGCACAAGTCATTAATTTGTTCTCTTTGAGTAAATCGAATAACTCAAAAAGCTTCTATTGGAACTTCTCCATTTAATCTTGTCTATGGAAAAGAATCTATACTTCCCACCAACATAGTCATTCCTTCTCTTTCCTTAGTAAAATTTAGTGATGAATCTCCTACTTCTTCTTTACAGCTTAGACAATTTCAAATTCTTAAGTTAGAAGAAGAAAGAGAAAAATCCAAACAAATTCATGCTCATCATCAAAAGAGAGTAAAAGCCTTGTTTGATTCAACTTCTGTTACTCCAAAAAAATTTCAAACTAGTGATATGGTATTGAAATGGGACAAAGCGCATGAGGAAAAAGGTAAACACATGAAGTTTCAAAAAATCTGGCTAGGTCCATTTCAAATAATCGAAGGAATAGGCCCGTCAACATTCTTATTGCAAGATCTATCAGGCAAAAAAGATTATTTTCCTGTTAATGGGCATATTTTGAAAAAATACTTTTCATAGGAGGTAACCCCTTCTATTCTTGTATACTAGTGTCTTTTTCTTTTCCTTAGAAAAAATAAAAGTTGCTTAATATAAATTTTTGGCTTTTCAAAATAAAACCTCAGATGATCCTTTTTTATTTATCACTTATAAAAATAAGAAGTGTTAAGGAAAGAATCGAAAGATTCGAAAGACAAATAGATTTTATTTTTACTGAAAGATGTAATTTCACTGAAGTTATATATTCTCTGATGAACTCTCATCCTCATATAGCATGAATATTTTGTTATCAGTCAAGAAAAGAATCTTTAACATAGTAAAGAATCTTTTATAGAAAAACAATCTAAAACTCGACATTATCATCCAGAATCCTCAAAAGGACCAATGATTCACCCCATCCAGGAAAACTTAAAATTTTTCGAAAGAAATTAAAAAAAGATTATAATTAGGAAAACTCAAAAGATAATAAGTCTCATCAAGAGCTTGATTAACATGTTCATAGGGAAATAGTTGAACTGACATTACCATTACTTCCTACCAAAACAAGGTAATGACTTGAGATTATATCAAGAGGACAAGGGGTCCCATCAAGAGCCAGCTTGATCAGTTTAATTATAACTAGTGAATGGCATTGTCATCATTTGGTTACCAAGCCAAGGCAATGGATTTTAAGTAAATAAAAATTGATATAAAAAGAAAAATTTCAAAAAATTTGAGTTTATTTTGAAAATTTTAAGAAACGCTAGACAGGACAATGAATCATTGCTGGATAAAATGTAACCATGCCAAAAGCTTAACTTTCTTATTGGAACTGAGGCTCTACCTGTGATAAAAGATTAAATTTTTATAAAGCTGACCTGTAAGGACCACCTAATTTATATTTTTTTAACTAAGTAAAGACTGATATAGATTTTCATACTTAAATATTTAAAAGAGGAATTCTTATGAATAGTAAATAAGAGGAATTTCATTCCTTAGTAAGATATTATTTGTTTGAAATTTCATTCCTGCAACTATTTTTATTTTCAAAATTTTTTAGAAATTTCAAAAAATTAGTTAGAGATATCTGATTCTCCCAAGTGAATCGCCAATTATTGTGCTATACAACAACCCCCATTTATTTTAATAAATGGGGACCCTTTAGAAATAAATAGGAAATTTATTTTTAGTTTTAAAACTTAGGAAATCTTTTTTTTCTTTTAAGTTTTCTGCTTTATTTCTTGAGCACATCGCAAAATGCATAGCTTATAACTTAAAACGACTCACAATCCTCTAAGTTACACGAGCTACGAAATGCACTAACCTTTTTCGAAGATACGTTTTAGAATGCTTGCAAAAACTTCAACTATCATTATAAACTCTGTATCACATCGCACCTTATTTAACAATCAACTCATAAAGTAATTAGATATAAGTGTGATTAAGTGGACCTGAAAAGCCAACAAAGCATCAAAGATAAATCTTTAAAGTCCTTTAAGCACGGTCGCATGGCTTTTTGAATGCGCGTTTCACATTTCGCATAAATTAGCTGTAAAACAAAACTATTATCGCATAAAAGTTGCGATGTGCAGTTTGCACACATCGCATTTTGCATCATTTATGGGTAAAAATTATAAGTGGTTAAAGGTTATATATGGCAATATCCGAATTCACGGCATTTAATTTCTCGAGCATGCGAAATGACTTATGTCGTATCAAAACGAATTTCGAGATCTAACGGCTTTAAGTTGATTGATATATATTTTGTGTGAAGGTGTAAGACATATGACTTTGAAATTATTATCAAAGATTGTTGTTATATTTGAAAGGATTCATATCTATTCACGCATGTTTGATATAAACAACGGACTTGACTCTCTATTCTCTATGTTTTTAATGCTCTCCCTGTTTTCTTGAAATCAGGAAACCATTTAACGAATTAAGGAATATTGAAATGAGCAAGAAGGGAAAAGAGATTTCTCAAGCGCTGCATACGAAAGAATTAGATATGTCTCATTTATTCTCAGATACTACTTGCAACAAGGAATGCGGCAGTTCCTCACGGGAAACAATGTATAAATTTTTTGAAGATGAAAAACCAAGAGTAATAACCAAAGTCTCTACAACAGGCACGACATCTACTTCAGACGTGACTTACTTTGATGTTGCATGTTCATTCGTCTACAAGGTAGTAGCAAGACTGAAAATTCTCCCTTACACAGACATGGTTCAGTGGGTAATTGACCACTTAAGCATAGATGATAGGAAATTCAAAGATTCAAAGGTAGAAGACATAAGGTCTTTCAGGGCAGAAGACTTAAAAGCAATGTATCATCTACCCTCCCTGCAACAAAAGTATGATAAAGCTTTTTTGCAAATATTTAGAGAAGAACAACCAGATCTCATGAAAGTCATAAAATAATGGAAGGAAGATCAAGGAAAATTAAAATGAGATAAACTTGGTACGCACTCTATTGCCCAACTTCCTTATCCTTATTGTTATGTTGTCGGTATGTTGTGTAGATTGTTTGTGAAACCTGATACCACTAGGTTTTCAATAGAATGGGTTCCATTGATTGACGCAATCGTCAATTCATCAATTCTGAATTGGGAAAAAATCCTATCTAATAGTTTAGCCAAACACATCACTGAATATAGGAATAAAATGAGTGCTTCATCTAGAGAAACATCGCCCTTTTATATTTCTTCCTATGTCATGGACGCCATCTATTTTAATTCTAGTTTTCCTACCATGGGATGGAAAAGGACTACCCAAGACCCTACTCCAGTCCAAATTTACCACAGAGACCTCTCGGATTCAAAATTCAATTTGCATTTCTATAAAAAAAATTATGGAGTCGTATTTCCTATGCACTAAATGATATTCAATAAAAAGGCCCCTAGGGTTTCTGAAGAGGCTAGCACAGATATTCTTTCTATGGCTAGGTGGTTTGCAGAGGATAATTTTACATATGTTAGATTATTCAGGAGTTATGCTTCTCCCCACATCCTACCTTATTATGTTCCTGATAAGTTGCTTGCACGATAAATAGCTTACCATCTTGTGAATGGTATCACTAAACAACTGAAAGATGCTAGGAAGGCCATTTGGCCTAATTTCCTTGTACAGTGTGGCACTTTTGCACTGTATGATATTGGCCATACCTACAAGAAGGTTTCCAAGATCAATCTATTTAAATTGGAAGAAATGCCAAAGAGATTATATGATCCAAATGATGTAATTAAAAATTACACTACAAAGCTTAAAATGAAGCCTTTTGTAAAGGAGACAAATGGATTTGATGATCTCTTCCAAGGCATAGAAAAGTTTTTAAATATAACCAAGTTTTCATCCAGCTAATTGAGTCAAGATGATTTGGAAGCTTTCCAAGTATATATAAATAAGATATTGCAGAGAATTCCTCTCAATTTGTTAACTACTGAAGATGTGAACAGACCTACTCCAAGTGTCAGCTTGGATAATGAAGCAAAAGACATGTCGGAGGATGAATCAGGTCAATCACAGCATCAATCTGACAATTCGAATCACTCTGAAAATGAATCTGAATCCAGAAAGGATAGCACATAAAATATAATTTATCAGGTAATCCAAGAGATATAGATGCATGAGCGAAAATAAAGTAATGGAACAGAGACAACTTCTCAAGAAGTTCATCATAGTCATGAAACACTAGATCAGTTCGAAAATTCACAAACGAAGAATTTTAATAGTGAATGGGAGGAGTTTTTTGAAGCGATAAAAAATCCTAAGGGTAATCCCAATACTGATCAAGTATCTATTTTTTAGACACCTAAACATTCCCAGAAGATAGTGAAAATTGTTAATCCACTACAACAAGTTCCAGAAACTCATGATCAAGAGATCATACTGGCCCACCCTACAGAAAAGATAGTTTTACAAATTGAAGAAATTCCTTCATTGGACATTTTCTACAGTCCTAGCTATAAGGATGTAGTTTAGAGGAACAAAAGAAGAAGAACTGATGAAACAGTCTCAAATCTCATAGATGAATCAGTTGATGTATTATGGAAAGATTCCTTAGATGACCCTATAGAACATCTAACGAAATTATCACAATATGCAGGGGCATATGCTACTTCCACCGTTGATAAAGATATTAAAGTTAGAGTGTTACTGAGGCAAAAGGAAGCCAGAGTACAAGAACTAGAGAGGCCGTTAAATGAAGAAAAATCCAACTCCAGTGAGAAAATCAAAGCAAAGACTGCCCAATTTCAAAAGGATTTCGAAAGCCTCAAATTACAGCATCAAACAGAGATTAATGAGAAACAAGCACAACTAGAAACAAAAATGATCAAAATAAAGATCCAACCACAACTAGAGTAGTTTATTAAAGAAGCACTGGATATACATACTAACTTAAAGAAAGAACAAGAAGTATTTTGTCATCAAGATTCTATGATTGAATCTTATTGTGATTCAAATAAATTACTGATCCAGTAGATAGCTATTCATAAACTTGAACGTGAAAGACATGATAAGAATATCAATGAACACATTCAGTGGAAAGTATCAAACTCAGGAAAAGAAGTTGATCTACCTCAGGTAGATAAGTTTCATAAGGAGTTTCTATTCAAATACTGGGAAGCACAAATCAAGCAGGCAGAGAAAGCATCAGCGAAAACATCTAAATTATCAAATAAAATTATTGAATCTGTATGTGAACAACTGGTAAAAGAAGAACTTCTCAAAGAGAAAACGTCTGAAGTGTTTTCAGAAGAAAAACAGATAGAAGCATAGTGGAAGCAGAAACCAGACACACAGGATGAAGTAATTAAAAAGTTAAATAAATTTGATCAAGAAAATTATTGGAATTTTCTGATCAAACCTTATCATCAGTATCAGACTCTGCAATCCTTAATAGATTCAACAAAAAGATCACAACCCGTACTTTCAAACGCAGTATTCAAGGGACAAGTCAGATTAAGGATTTCACAGCTAGCTCAACTCAAGCCAATGATAGATATTTTTCAACTTCATGACCAACTCCAGAAGAAAGGTCTAAATTCATAAATCAAAATTGTTATTTTATTTTCCTAAATTGTAGTTTAAGTTAGTCCTACAAGGATGGTTGTTTGGAACCTCCTCTATATTTTTGTAATAATATATTATTAGAACATAGTTAGTTTAGTATTTAAACCCCTCTCATGCATTTAGAGAAGGGTCCAGCAATTTTTCAAAAACATTTGCAAGGAATGCACTATTGTACGTTTATGAATGCTTTGATGAATTAATGGAACACATATATTATCTTTTGACAATTAAAGTTGTTTAACTGATGTTGCACTACTGTACTCTTTAAATTGCTTGAAAGTGAGAAGGAGAAAATCAATTACTGTCAGTTTACATGACTAGGACTTTGTACATATGGTACTTTTATTCACTGGTATTAAGTCTTGCTTTATAGATTGATAGTCATATTTTTATTGCATTATATATTTGAAACGTTATCATAGATAAATGTTACATGCACTTTTGTTCTAATATTTATCTGTAGTTTCTTATTGAATGTATAATCACACATATGAATGCGATATATTTTTCACAATTCTTCTAGTCAAACTATTTGGTTAAAAGAATCATTTTACAAAATTTTCATCTCTTTCAACTGTTAAATGATCTATATTACTAACAGTTGAAGGATATCTTTTTAGATCGCATAGAAGAAGAAACATCCCAGGTATATAGTAGAATAAATAACTTAGATAGATGCATAAGATAGATTAAAATCATTTCCATTTGCATGCCATATAATCACACACCCTCAAAATCATCCCTATTTGGAAACTGGTCCCATTATCCCCAGTCGAAGCCACTACAGAAAACGGAAAAGGAGTTGCTTTAAGGTCTGGACTGGGTGGTTTTCCCCCATGTTTTGGCAGCGGAATTCCGAGACCTCAAAATTCTGGCGCTAGAAGGAGGGCATGAACCCTTGTGAATGGCAAAAATATCTAATCAATATAAAGGTCAATAAAAAATTCTCTCTCCCTCTAGATCCCCATCAACTTCTAGAAACTTATCTAGATATTCATCTTTAAAATATGAAGTTGATCATCCTTCTCCTAAGTCTCCTAGTGATACTCAACCCATACTATCTCTTGATTCCCATAAATCATCTCTAGAAGTTCAGTCTTTGATAGAAAATTTAGAGAGAGTATCTATTTCTGCGAAAAATCCTAAATCTTCTCAAATATCAGATATCAGTATTTCGTCTTCTTTAAAACCTCGAAGAATAATAACTCGATGAGAAAATAAAAAGACAAGAATTCTCCATTTTGAATTTCCCATCGATAGTACTCGAAAGAGACTAAAGAGGACCTAATCAGAGTCAATCGCCAACAAGATCTTATCCCATTCACTTCCATTACCTCTGCTCATTTCCACAACTTCCATTCCAACAACCAGTGTTACTTTGACTAGTTCTAGTACTCAAAATACTATCCCTTAAACTAGTCCTAGCACTCAGACTGCCTCTTCTTCAACTCAAACTCCACCCAACCAACCTATCCAAAATCCAATGGCAGGCCAAGTACCTCCACCAAATGTAAACCCATGGAGCTATCCAGGGGCTGTAAACATGCCCGCTCCTCTTCATGCTCTTCCCAAAAATCCTGAAAGATGGCTACCTAAATTTAATCCTGATGATGGTCTTCTGGCAGAAGAACACATTCACAATTTTATGTTAGTTTTCAATTTAAATGAAGTAGTTGAAGAGGATTTCATTGTAATATTATTTCCATATACTCTAAAAGGATCTGTAGGATCCTGGTATTTTTCACTAACTTCCCGCTCTATAACTAGCTGGAATATGTTTCAAGAAAAATTTCTCGCTAAGTTTGTGGATGACAAGACCACTGCTACGCTCATCAATTATTTATCAAATCTAAAAGCTAAAATAGGTGAGAAGATAAAATATTTCAATTCAAGATTTAATAAATTACTCAATAAAATTCCTGCCATAGCAGTTCCTGGGGCAGAAGTTCAAATTGAGTGGTATATTTCATCCCTTCCATCTAATATAGCTATTTTTTTTATAGAGAGAAACGGCAACACTTGCACAAAATATGAAAGAATCTCTATCTGTAGAGAAATGTATAACCGCTCTTGAGAAAAAGAATTCTCAAGAAGATCGAAATTCAAATAAAGTGTCTTTAAAAGATGATTCTAAAAAGAAGGCACCAAAATATCCTTTTGACGTAGAAGGTCTTCAAAAATCTTTAAAAACCATAACAAATGAGATGGTAGATATCAAGAAACAAGTCACTGAAAATGCTACCTCAAGAAATACTTTCAGAATTTTTAAGAAAGGTCAATCCTCTAATAATCAACCTCCGAATATCATATATAATGTTGAATCTGATCAAGAAGAAGAGGAAGAACAAACAAAGGAAGAAGAAGATAACGAACAAGAAGAAGAGGAAGAGCAAACAAAGGAAGAAGAAGATAACGAAGAAGAAGAAGTTGAACTAAATGGAATGTGAGATTGCATCCTAACAAATGAAGAATAACTTGAAGCTTTACCTGTGAGCACACAGAGTAAAAATAATATTGAAGCAACAAAGTCGAATCAACAGCAAAAGGTTTCAACTCCTACTAAAGACAAATCGATAAGCAAAAAGTCTAATTCAAAAGCTACACAAACAAGTCCTGTTACTTCAGACACTCCACCTACATCTAAGACAATGGTTGTCTTAGACACCATTGAGTATAATGTAATAGAATATATGAATAAAACCAGGGGCAACATTTGAATTCATGAGCTTATTAAATTGAAGAAAACAATTTAAATCTTACTTAGAGACTTAAATGCGGTTCCTGCTTCAAACTTACCTACTCTAGTAATAGTACAAGCTGCTAATGAAATGGGTAAGCCACATTCTCCTTCAATGAAAATTGATCCTACAGAATTGATTATGATAGGTGATCGATCCATATCTCATACTTCTCCTTTTCTCTTAACCTATGAGATCTACAAAAAAAACATCCATAACTGTTTAACAGGCTCAGGGACTTTCTCAAACATAATGCCTAAATCAGTTTCTGCTAAATTGAATATAACCCCATAGAGTTCACCTATTCATATAGTACAACTTGATAGAACCAGAGTAGAGGTGGTAGGAGAAATAAATTATGTTTCCATCAAATTTTCATCAAACCCCAAAGTTACTCAAATAATTGATATATTAGTGGCCGATATTCCTAAATTTTATGGCTTAGTTTTAAGCCGTGACTGGTCTGAAAAACTACATGGTTATTTTGCAACAGACTGGCCACATATGTGGTTACCATACAATGGAAATCCAAATCAAATTCGGGTAGACTGTGAAAATATTATGAAACATACAGTCACTAATCTTGAAGGAGTAAATGATCCAGTAGCATTCAATAACAACATTGTTGGAAACTACTCAGCAAGGTCATTTTTGGGAAATTTCAATGCTCAACCATCACCTTTCTTTGATAATGCAGTTGTTTCTCAAATTGAGAATTTTTCCCAGCTAGATAATTCCAAATGTATAAATTTTGAAGATATAAATGTAGTTAATTCTTTGTTTTTTATTCTTTATTTTGACGGTTCTAAATTCAAAGATGGCGCAGGTGCAGGTTGTATTTTAATAAACCCAGAAGGAGATAAGACCATCTTAGCCTACATATTATAATTTGATTGTACAAACAATGTAGCTGAATACAAAGAATTAGTTCAAGGCTTGTTAAAATCCATTGATATTAATATCAAATATCTAAAAGTTATAGGAGATTCAGAAATCATAGCTAGACAGGTAAGAGATACTATTCATTGTAATTCTGGACATTTAAAGCATTACCAATCATTAGTCCAAGAATTAACTACTCATTTCTTGGCCTTCAACATCTCTTCTGTACCTAGAATAAAAAATTCTTGTGCAGATATACTAGCAAATGTAGCCTAAAATTTAATCCCATCCCAAGAATTTAGTCCCGATAGATTTTCTATTGAATTGATTTTTAGACCATATATTCCCAATAATATTACCAATTGGAGAGTATTCAATAATTATTCATATAACATATATTTTTTAACATCTGAAGGATCTTATGATAGTCAAATTTTGGATGAAAATGAACATGACATTCAGATTAAGAAAGAACAATATGAAAATCTTATTCCCAAATATTTTGTCAAGTTAGAAGACCTATATGATCGAAAATACATGTTTAAAAGAGTGACTAACTAAAAAACACAAAGCTCTACTTTACGATTTGAGTTAGTAATTATAGGAACTCACAAAAAACCTCAAAATGTAAATCTAGGTCTTAGTCTATATTCCGAAGAAAGATTATCCTTCATCATTTTTTTAAGAATGTACAAAAGTGTCTTTGCTTGGGATTATATGGATCTTAAAACATATGATACTTCTGTGATTCAACATATGATCCCTATGATCTCAGAAGAAAATCCTATACAACAAAAATTGAGGAAGATTCATCCAAATCTAGAGAATCAAATTAAAACATAATTAATCAAACTCCTCAAGGCAAAAATTGTCTTTCCAGTCAGGCATTCTAAATGGGTATCAAATTTGGTACCTGTCAAGAAGAAGAATGGTGATATTAGAATTTGCATTTATTTTATAAATTTAAACAAATCTTGTCAGAAGGAAAAATTTCCATTACCAACCATGGAACAAGTAATGCAGATAGTAGTTGGTTCTGAACTCATGTCCTTTCTAGATGGATTTTCGGAATATAATCAAATTCTCGTACATCTATATGACAGATTGAAAAATAAGTTCAGAACTAAATGGGGAACTTATGCATATCAGAAGATGCCTTTTGGATTAATTAATGCAGGTGCCACTTTTCAGAGAGATATGGAAACATCATTTAGGGGGCTCATAAATAAAACAGTAGTTATTTATTTAGATGACATTGTCGTCTTCTCTAAACACGTAACTAGTCATGTAAATGACTTAAAGCAAGTATTTGAGTGATGCAAAAGGTATGGCATATCATTGAATCCAAATAAATCATTTTTCACATTAGATGAAGGAAAATTTTTATGATTCATTGTGTTGAAAAGTGGTATCTATATTGATCCTAAAAGAATTGAAGAAATAAAACAAATTCCTTTCCCTCACAACAAGAAAACTATGCAGTCATTCCTTGGGAAAATTAATTTTGTTAAAAGGTTTGTCCCTGACTTTTCACAAATTGTTTTACCTTTATAGAACATGATTAAGAAAAATTATGTCTTTAAATGGGGACATAATGAAAGAGAAGCATTTGATTTGATTAAACAATCAATTTTCAATGCTCCATTCCTAACTACCCCCAATTTTTTTAATCCTTTTACATTATATACTTTTTCATTGGATAAATCATATGACGTTGTTTTAACACAGGTGAATGACCAACAAATTGAAGCACAGATATCATTTTTCAGTTCAAATTTACAAGGTGCAAAACTAAATTATACATCTGTCGAAAAGCAAGCATTTGTTGTCTTTAAGGCTATAAATAATTTCAGACATTTTATCCTAAAGACTCACACTAAAATCACAGTTCCATTCTCTGCATTAAGAAAAGTCTTGATGCAAAGACAATTAGGAGAAAAGAGAGCTGACTGGGTGACTTCTTTACAAGAATATGATGTAGAAATCAGACCCTCTAAAATTGTTAGAGATCAAATTTTTTGCATAATGCTTACAGGAGCATCCCATCTATCATTAGAGAATATTCAGGTAACAATGTGCAAATATCAGAGGTAAGCCTCAACGATGCACAATCACAATATGTTGATCTTATATCCTATTTGAAGAATGGATACGCTTTAAATCAACTCAGTTACAAAACAAAACGAGATTTAAGTTTAAAGGCTAAAAAATATGAGTTAATCAATGATGTGTTGTTTAGGAGAAATTTTGATTATGTACTTTTAATATGCTTAGAAAAATCTGAAGCAGAGAAAGTCTTGCAGGAACTCCACGATAGACAAGCTGGAGGACATTTTGGAGGAAATACGACAACTCACAAAATCCTACATGCAGGTTACTATTGGCCTACAGTTTTCAAGGATGCTCATGAATATGCAAGAAAATGAAAATTGTGTCAAAATACATCTGGAAGACAAAGGAAGCCAACATTCCCATTACAGCCAGTCAATATAGAACAACCTTTTGAACAATGGCGATTAGATATAATTGGTGAGATTGTTCCTAACTCTTCCAAATAGCATAGATATATTCTCACAACTACATATTACTTTACTAAATGGGTGGAAGCAGTTCCATTAAAAGTAGCCAACTCTGAGAATATCATTGATTTCATTGATCAAAATATCATAACTAGGTTTGGCTTACCTACTGCTTTGATGTTTGATAATGCATCTTACTTCTCAAGAACTTCTATGATTTTATTTGCAATTAAAAGAGGTTTTAAACTTAAGTATTTTGAAAATTATTATCCGCAAGGAAATGGTTTGGAAGAATCCAAAAATAAGAACTTGATTATAATAATCAAAAGAATTGTAGATCAAAAACAACGAAATTGGCACAAGTCATTAATTTTTTCTCTTTGGGCAGATCGAATAACTCAAAAAGCTTCTATTGGAACTTCTCCATTTAATCTTGTCTATGGAAAAGAAGCTATACTTCCCACCAACATAGTTATTCCCTCTCTTTCCCTAGTACAATTTATTGATGAATCTCGTACTTCTTCTTTACAGCTTAGACAATTTCAGATTCTTAACTTAGAAGAAGAAAGAGAAAAATCCAAACAAATTCATGCTCATCATCAACAGATAGTAAAAGCCTCGTTTGATTCAACTTCTATTACTCCAAAAAAATTTCAAATTGGTGATCTGGTATTGAAATGGGACAAAGCAATGAGGAAAAAGGTAAACATACGAAGTTTCAAAAACTCTGGCTAGGTCCATTTCAAATAATTGAAGAAATATGCCCATCAACATTCTTATTGCAAGATCTATCAGGCAAAAAGGATTATTTTCCTGTTAATGGGCAGATTTTGAAAAACTAATTTTCATAGGAGGTAACCCCTTCTATTCTTGTATACTAGTGTCTTTTTCTTTTCCTTAGAAAAAATAAAAGTTGCTTAGTATAAATTTTTGTCTTTTCAAAATAAAGTCTCAGATGATACTTTTTTATTTATCACTTATATAAATAAGAAGTGTTAAGGAAATAATCGAAAGATTCGAAAGACAAATAGATTTTATTTTTACTGAAAGATGTAATTTCATTGAAATTATTTATTCTCTGATGAACTCTCATCCTTATATAGCATGACTATTCTGTTATCAGTCAAGAAAAGAATGTTTAACATAGTAAAGACTCTTTTACAGAAAAACAATCTAAAACTTGACATTATCATCCAAAATCCTCAAAAGGACCAATGATTCACCCCATCCGAAAAACTTAAAATTTTTTGAAAGAAATTAAGAAAAGATTATAATTAGGAAAACTCAAAAGATAATAAGTCTCATCAAGAGCTTGATTACCATGTTCATAAGGAAATAGTTGAACTGACATTACCATTACTTCCTACCAAAACAGGGTAATGACTTGAGATTATATCAAGAGGACAAGGGGTCTGATCAAGAGCCATCTTGATCAGTTTAATTATAACTAGTGAATGGAATTGTCATCATTTGGTTACCAAACCAAGACAATGGCTTTATCAGTTTAATTATAACTAGTGAATGGAATTGTCATCATTTGGTTACCAAACCAAGACAATGGCTTTTAAGTAAATAAAAATTGATACAAAAAGAAAATTTTCAAAAAATTAGAGTTTATTTTGAAAATTTTAAGAAACACTGGATGGGACAATGAATCATTGTTGGGTAAAAGGTAACGCTGCCAAAAGCTTAAATTGCTTATTGGAACTTAGGCTCTACCTGTGATTAAAGAGTAAATTTTTATAAAGCTGATCTGTAAGGGCCGCCCGCTTTGTCTTTTTTGAACTAAGTAAAGACTGATATAGATATTCATACTTATATCTTTAAAAGAGGAATTCTTATGAAAAGGAAATAAGAGGAATTTCATTGCTTAGTAAGATAATATTTGTTTGAAATTTCATTCCTGCAACTATTTTTATTTTCAAAAAGTTTTAGAACTTTCAATAAGTTAGTCAGAGATATCTAGTTCTCCCAAGTGAAACGCCAATTGTTGTGCTATACAACAACCCCCACTTATTTTAATAAATGGGGACCCTTTAGAAAAAAATAGGAAATTTATTTTTAGTTTTAAAACTTAGGAAATAAATGTTTTCTTTTAAGTTTTCTGCTTTATTTCTTGAGCGCATCGCAAAATGTATAGCTTATAACTTAAAACGACTCACAATCCTCTAAGTTGTTCGGCCTGCGAAATGCGCTAACCTTCTTCAAAGATGCATTTTAAAAAGCTTGCAAAAACTTCAATTATCATTATAAAATATTTATTGGATCACACCTTATTTAAAAATCAACTCATAAATTAATTAGATATAAGTGCGATTACGCGGACCCAACAAAGCATCAAAGATAAACCTTTAAATTCCTTTAAACTGCTCGGATGGTTTTTTGAATGCGCATTTCGCACTTCGCATAACTTATCAATAAAACAAAACTATTATTGCATAAAAGTTGCGATATGTGGTTTGCGCACATCACATTTCACACCTTTTATGGGTAAACATTATAAGTAGTTAAAGGCTATATATGGAGATATGTGAATTCACAGCGTTTAATTTCTTGAGCATGCGAAATGACTTATGTCGTATTAAAACGAAATTCGAGATCTACCGTCTTTAAGTTTATTGATATGTATTTCGTGTGAAGGTGTAAGAGATTCAAATTTAGAATAATTATCGATTATTGTTGTTATATTTGAAAGGATTCATATCTATTCGCACATGTTTGATATAAACAACAGATTTGACTCTCTATTCTCTATATTTTTAATGCTCTCCCTATTTACCTGAAATCAGGAAACCATTTAATGAATTAAGGAAGATTGAAATGAGCAAGAAGGGAAAAGAGATATCTCAAGCGTTGCCTACTTAAGACTTAGCGATGTCTCCTTTATTCTCAGATACTACTTGAAACAATGAATGCGGCAGTTCTGTTGGAAAAGTTGTCATTGATGGCAAAAGAGATGGCAAAGAAGGAACACGTGAGGCAGCAACAAGGCAAAGAAAGCAGCAAAGCAGTAAGATGTAAAGAGGGTCGAGCAATAGATACAGGTTCATTTAAAGAAGCAGAGGCAGCAAAAGGAAAATTAAGGAGTAACATCAGTCAAGGAGCAGATGAAATAAAAGAGAGAGCGTAAGACAAATAGCGACAGAGACAACGTTGTTATCATGGCAATGAAGACAGCAAAGAAGCAAATGAAGGAAATAAAGGAGACATGCAGAGGCAGAGGAAGCGAATATAATAAGAGACAGAACCGTTATCAAAGGCAGAGGCAGAGGCAGAATGACAGAAGTAGCAGAGGCAGTGCCAGGGCAGAGCCGTTATAAAAAAATTCCAAGCCGAACGTTATTTATATATATAAAAACAAATTCTGTGAACTGTGTTGATGGTTGGCGATAATACAGTGAAGTTATCCATAACACTAACGGAGCAAAAACACGACGATGTTAAACTAAATAGAGGTGGAACCAGAGTTAAATGTGCAATGGTAATGGAGCTGTGTGTTATACATATCTTAGGGCCACTTATAAAAGACCAGAACCCTGAGTAAAAGTGTTGGACCGGAACCTGGAGTGGAGAACGGAACCTTGCGAGAGGAACAGTGACGTGGTTTAGAGTGAACAGTAAAGGTCGTAAGTAGAATTCATTGCACCGCCTATCGACCATAAGTGGTATTGCCCAGAGGAGGAGCGATTCCATACAGGAATCGACACATGGCCTGTGGACCCATTCTAAAACCGCTTGTTAAACTGCGCCATCGCGCGTTAACGTTCTGCGTTGGAAGCCGCGCGAAATGGACAAGAGCCGTTGATTTGGAAACGGGCCATTGGACGGCAATCGCACGTTGAACATGCCCGGAGTTTAACGAAGGTGTGCGGAGGTTAGCGAAGGTACGATTCGGTCGTGTTGACCCCACGTTGGCAATGTGTTGTGGGTGTGTGTGGGCCCAAATCAAATATATTTTAAGGTTTATGAATTAATAAGGACGAAGGTGTGACCATATATTGATATATATTAAGGTTGCGAGTTAATAAAAGAACGTCGAGTACTGTTGGACTCTGGTATAACGTTTCCGACAATTAAAGAACGATGAATATATGCATTGACATAGAGCATCTATATATATATATGGGGGCGCATATGTATACGGAATAGTCAGTCGGGTTATAACTATAGAAGAATGTTGAATTAATTAAACCAAAGGTTCTGCAGTAGAAAACTATTCAAAGGTGATTCAAATCTGAAGACTTTGGAATATGTGGGTCCAGATATATATATAGTCCCGTGTGGGATACTGTAATAATTGAAATATGAATGAATTCATATGTATGGTTTTATAACCATGGAAAATGAAGTTTCCAGATTAATTCAAGCTTGCCCAGATTTAAAATCAACTATTATATAACTACAATGAATAGGGAACTGCATACAGGAGAAAACGAAAAAGAGAGTAAGGTTGGATGAATGTGTAAGGAAAAGAAAAGACGAGGAGAGCGGGCAGAGATGAAAGTTCGTGAACAAGAAAAATACAGGGATTCAGAAGAGCAGTGAACAGGTGAAATGTACAGATGACAGTAAACAAAGAAGATGTAGAATAGTTTCTTAACAGCAGTAGAAAAAGACAAAATCCAGTAAAGCCAAAGTTCAGAAGAGGAACTGAGTGATATTGAAATATGTAATTAAGAATGTGAATGTAAATGATGTAATTATTTTTATTGTTTGTGATGCAAAGGCAAGTATCTTAAAGAAAAGACAAAATCCCACTGTAGCTTGGAAATTTGTACATATTGTAGTAATTCTAAAAAGGAGTTGGATAAAGGAATAAGAAGATAGAAGCCAAAGAGTCATGACTGTTCACTTCGGATTCCTTGTGAAATACAAACATTCATGTGATAATTTCTATATATAATATCAATTTTGATAAGCTCAAACAGGGTAATAGAGAGAGAGAGAGAAAATATAGAGAATGCAGAATATAGAAGAAGAAAGCAGAGAAGATTAAGAGAAGAAGAGTAGATACAGAACAGAGCTGATATCTGGAGTAAATCAGCAAACATTCAGTTTGATATATTGAGGAAGTTGGAGCTTCCCTATCAAGTTGCAGCTTGATAGCTGTCAGTTGTAGCTGACTGAGGTTGGAGCCTCCTGTAGGTTGGTGCCTGCAGAAAAACAGTGGTGAGAGGGAGTTGGAGCTTGCCTTTGCATCACAACAATAATAAAATGTGGTTTTCTCCCTTTAAGGGTTTCCACTTATATCTGGTGTCTCTGTGCATGATATTTATGTATTGATCTGATATGTATCATCTGCTTAATACCTGCTATTCTCATATTAAGTCTACTGCTATATTATACTAATACTTGCTGCTTACATTCTAAGATTACTCACACATTAAATTGGATATGAAATGAAGGTGTAAATAAGTTTAATGAAACATTTTAAAAGATCAAGAATGTGTTAAACTGATTCACCCCCCCCCCCCCTCTTAGTTTAATTAAAGGTTCAACAATTGGTATCAGAGCAAGGTTCCTTTGTTCAAGTTTAACAACTGAAAGGAGATCTTAGGTTCCTAAGATGGCTAGTAAAGAAGGATGCTCAACCAATAAAGCCCCTTTCTTCACTGGTGAAAATTATGCTTTCTGGAAAATCAGAATGAGGACATACATAATGTCTCTAGGAATAGAAGTCTGGGCTGCTGTGGAATTAGGATATGCCTCGAAGGCAACTGACACAGAAAAATAATCAAAACAAGATTTTGTGGCTAATGCAAAAGCCATGAATGTCATCCTGAATGGATTGTGTGAAGCAGAGTTTATTAAAGTAATGCACAAAGACACTGCAAAAAAAATATGGGATACTCTTGAAAACATACATGAGGGAGACCAGAAAGTAAAGACTGCCAAACTTCAAGTCTATAGAGCCCAGTTTGAAAACTTAAAAATGAATGATGATGAAGACATTGCCAGTTTCTTCCTAAAAGCTGCAGAAATTATTAACAATATGAAAGCTCTTGGAGAAAAAATGTCAGAAAGTATAATTGTACAAAAGATTCTAAGATCTCTTCCATCCATGTTTAATCCAAAGGTGTCTGCAATAGAAGAAACAGCTGATTGGGAGACCTTGACCATGAACCAGCTACTTGGAAATCTAACAGCTTATGAAATGAGGCTCCCACAGAAGAAGCCAAGTACAAGGGAAGCAGCCTTTAAAACAGAAAAGAAGAAAGAAGAAGAGGAATACATATGCTCTTGCTCAGATGAAGAAGAGGCAAAATTTGTCAAGAAATTGGATAGAGGATCAGGTAAATACAAAGGTAAACTTCCTTTTAAATCAACTGTGGAAAAGTTGGACACTATGCTGCTAAGTGTCCTCACAAGAAAGTAAGGAATAAGCCTCAAGAGTCAGAAAGAAATAAATCAAAGAACTGACAGAAAGGAAAGAAGTTCAGCAGAAAATCCTTCTACGCTCAACAAGACAGCAATACATCTGAAGATTAGGATAGACCCTGATGAAGAAAGGAACCTCCGAATTCTTATTGATGGCCATAGAATAACTTGAAGGACTCCTGCTAGAAGATGAAGAAGAAGAAGGGGAAGTCGACCTTGAGGGGGAGCTAAGGAGTGCTCTAGAAGAGATTGATAGACTCAAACTGAAATGCAGAAAACAAAAGGACATTATCCTCAAATATGTACGAGAAGAACAGAATTCAGAAGTCCTTAAGCAGCCAAAAATAGAGCTTGAAGAATCCAAGAAGATAGAGGACATGTTACTTAAGCAAAGCAAAGAAAAAACTCAAGAACAAGAAAATTTAGAAGAAGAAGTAGTATGTCTCAGAAAGAAATTAGAAAATGCTCAAAAGAAAGTGTATATAAACTCTTCCCAAACAACAAGCTCTGGTAAGTTGGATGAAATTTTGGTTGCTCAAATATCCCCTATGATAAATACTGGAATAGGCTATGAAGGAGAATCAAGTAAAGGAAAAGAAAAGGCTGACAGAGAGATTATTTTTGTAAAAGCAAAGAAGAATGATGAAGTAGCTCAAACAATTCCTACAAAAGAAGAAAACTGCAATAAGGAAGACAGAGATCAGAAGAAACCACTAGTAGCAAACAATGTAATAAATACTAAGACCCCTGAATATGTAAAATTTGGAAATCATCAAAGAATATTCTTCCCTCCAATGAAGAATGCCACCTGTTATGTCTGCCACAAGTTGGGACACATTGCTGCATATTGTCATGCAAGAAGGAGTAATTCAAACCAGCAAAAGATGCAAACATTGAAGAGACTGCCTCAAGCAAACAAATGGAAGAGACCACCTTACATCAGGTATGCAAATAGCTTCTATGGTTACTGCTTTTATTGTAAGGAATTTGGTCATAAAATCATTGAGTGTAGAAAGTATGGACAAAGATTGATGTTTAACACCTCAAGGAGGTTTATGATTCAAAGAAATTTTGTTCATACTCATAACTCTACAAAAATTATGATCAAATGTTGTGTAAATCAAGTTGGACATATACCTTCCAAATGTCCTCTAAGAAAATGTAGTCCATCATCCCACAAAAGATACCAAACAAAAGGGTGCTTCCAGTGGATAAAGAAGGAGAATAAATGTGACCTGGCCCTAACTGCTCAAGACCTGAAAAGCCAGTGGTACCTGGACAGTGGCTGCTCAAAACATATGACTGGAGACAAAAGCAAGTTTATAACTCTTGATGAAAAGAAATCTGGCAATGTTGCTTTTGGCAATGATAAATCAGGTAAGATCAAGGGAAAAGGCTCAGTCAGCATAGATAATGGAAGAGGAAAGGCCCAAGATGTACTATTTGTAGATGGGCTGAAAGAAAATTTACTGAGTGTCAGTCAGATGTGTGACAAAGGCTGTGAAGTTCTCTTTAGAGCACAAGATTGTGAAGTCGGATCAAGCACAACAGGAAAGACTCTGCTCAAAGGTGTTCGAACAGAGAGTAATGTTTACATAGTAAAAGAGGAGGATGAAGCCTGCCATCTTAGCAAACTTGAGGATTCATGGTTATGGCATAGGAGACTGGGACATCTCAGCTTCGACCATATCATCAGACTGAGTAAGAAGAAAGCTGTCAGAGATATGCCTGAAATAAAAAGGCCTTCAAATACCATATGCAAATCTTGTCAATTGGGGAAACAGACTCGCACATCCTTTAAATCTAAAGATGAGCTATCAACAAGAAGACCACTCCAGCTTGTGCACATGGATCTGTGTGGACCTGCTAGAACTAAGACACCAAGTGGAGAATCCTACTTTATGCTGAGAATAGATGATTTCTCCAGAATGACATGGGTTGCTTTTCTCAAGAACAAATTAGAAGCACTCGAAAAGTTTAAGATATTCAAAGCATTAGCTGAAAATCAAACTGGATGCAAGCTAAAATGTATCAGATCAGATAGAGGAGGAGAATTCACAGATTATGACTTTGCAGACCTATGTGATGAACATGGAATAAAGCAACAATTTACCATTGCAGGGACACCTCAGCAGAATGGAGTAGCAGAGAGACAAAACAGGTCTGTACAACAAATGGCCAGAGCTATGATGCAAGAGAGTAACATCACTCAAACCTTTTGGGTAGAAGCTATACACACAGCAGTGCATATTCTAAACAAATTTCATTTAAGACCTAACAGTGATAAGATACCTTATGAGCTATGGCATGGTAAACCTGCATCAATCAAACACTTTAGAGTCTTTGGCAGCAAGTGCTACATAAAGAATAATGATGAAAATATGGGGAAGTTTGATGCAAGAGAAGATGAAGGAATACTCTTAGGATATGCATCCAAGAGTAAAGGATACAGATGCTACAACAAGACTCTTCGAAAAATTGTAGAAAGTATTGATGTAAGATTTGATGAAGAACTTCCAAACAAGACAAGAGATATAGACTGCAGCAGCCATCCTGAAAATCATGAAGAAGAGGACCAAGGTGATGAAGAAACAAGAAAAACATCATAAAATGCTGAACTGAACTCAAAAACCCCCTCAAGATACACTCAAAAGAACCATCCAGAAGATCAAATCATAGGAGACAAGAGTGTAGGAGTGAAAACAAGAAGGCAGCTAGCTGAACAGACAGAAGAAGTATACATAGCAATGTTATCACAAATAGAGCCAAAGAAGTTTGAAGAAGCCAACAAGGACAAGTATTGGGTAAAAGCAATGAATGAAGAATTGGACCAAATTGAGAAGAACAATACCTGGGAACTAGTTCCTAGACCAACTGAGAAGAATATCATTGGTTCAAAATGGGTATTCAAAAACAAAATGAATGAGCAAGGACAAGTAATCAGGAATAAAGCCAGGCTGGTCTGCAAAGGATACTCACAAATTGAAGGACTTTATTATGAAGAAAAATTTGCCCTTGTAGCCAGAATGGAAGCTATCAGAATGTTCCTGGCATTTGCATGCTACCAAGACTTCAAAGTATATCAAATGGATGTAAAGTCTGCTTTTCTTAATGGAGATCTAGAAGAAGAAGTGTACATGGAACAACCATAAGGCTTCTCATTGACAGACAAAGAAGACTATGTATGCAGACTGAAGAAGGCCCTATATGGACTGAAACAGGCTCCTCGTGCTTGGTACTCAAGACTGGATAAATATTTGCAAAAACAGGGTTTTAAGAGAGGTGGAGTAGACAGCAATATATACATAAAAGCCCATGCAAATGAACTCCTGATTGTTGTAGTGTATGTTGATGACATTATGTTTGGAAGCAACAAAGATGAAATAGCAAAAGGGTTTGTTGTTGAGATGAAAACAGAGTTTGAAATGTCTATGATTGGAGAGCTCAGTTTCTACTTGGGACTACAAATTCAACAAAAGAACACAGGCACCTTCATCTCTCAAGAAAAATACTTGAAAGAAATGCTGAAAAAATTCAAAATGGAGGACTGCAAACCTGTGACAACACCCATGATCACGGGATGCAAGCTGTGTGCTGATGATGGGACTGCAGATGTAGATCAAAAACTCTACAGATCCATGATAGGAAGCTTGTTGTATTTGACAGCATCTAGACCAGACATCATGCTAGCAGTAGGACTAGTAGCAAGATATCAAGCAGCACCTAAACAAAACCATCTTCTGGCAGTAAAAAGAATACTCATATATCTACAAGGAACAACATAGTATGGACTTTGGTATCCTAAAAGCAAAAGCTTCACTTTAACAGCATACACAGATGCAAATTGGGCCAGCTGTGTTGAAGACAGGAAAAGTACAAGTGGAGGTGCTTTCTATCTAGGAGAAAGTCTGGTGGCATGGTTAAGCAAGAAACAAACATCCATCTCTTTGTCTACAGCTGAAGCAGAATATATAGCAGCGGCAGCATGTTGTACACAAGTCATGTGGATGAAGCAAACTCTTCAAGACAGGAAGGTAAACATTGATGAACCTATCTCAATCAAATGTGATAATACAAGTGCTATAAGTATATCTAAAAATCCTGTACTTCATTAAAAAACTAAACATATTCCAATCAAGTATCATTTCCTCCGAGAACAAGTGGCTCAGAAGATAGTAAAGCTGGAATATGTACCAACAAAAGAACAGACAACAGATATATTTACCAAACCTCTTGCTAGAGAACCATTTCAATATTTGAGAGATAAACTAGGAGTAGTATCTGCAGATGCTACTCTCTAATAAAAAGAGAAAGCACAATTTCAGGGGGAGAAAAAAAACGAAAATATCATTCCAGGAGGAGAACAGTTAGCAAGGAAAGCATGAATCAGGTCCTCAGGATCAAAGGATTAAGGCAAAAGAACACCAAGGTTTTATCCTAAAGATATCTGCATTATTCAAGCATTAAAAGGAAAGACGAGTAGTGATTATACATCTCTGACTAGATAAAGCTGATACAATGAATTCTATTAAGTATCATTATTCTCACGTTTAGCTCTATACAAGTGAAAGAACTGTATCAATTTACAGTGTATATTCAAATTCGATAATCCTCAAAGTGTTCTCTCAACAAGTCTGGTACATCACTCTGGAGCAGCATGGTACAAAGTCAGCAGAAGAGGGCCTAAACATAACTCAGTAGAAGAAATACAGAAAACAAATCAGGAAGTGAGCAATCCTTTTCCATTGATGTCAAAGGGGGAGGAAAACGAAAAAAATGGGCTTCTAAGAAGAAAACAGAGGTAATTTCCATCAATGCCAAAGGGGGAGACTGTTGGAAATGTTGTCATTGATGGCAAAAGAGATGGAAAAGAAGGAACACCTGAGGCAGCAACAAGGCAAAGAAAGCAGCAAAGCAGTAAGATGTAGAGAGGGTTAAGCAGTAGAGACAGGTTCATTTAAAGAAGCAGAGGCAGAAAAAGGAAAATTAAGGAGTAACATCAGTCAAGAAGCAGATGAAATAAAAGAGAGAGCGTAAGACAAATAGTGACAGAGACAGAGCTGTTATCATGGCAATGAAGACAGCAAAGAAGCAAATGAAGGAAATAAAGGAGACATGCAGAGGCAGAGGAAGCGAATATAATAAGAGACGGAACCGTTATCAAAGGCATAGGCAGAGGCAGAATGACAGAAGCAGCAGAGGCAGTGCCAGGGCAGAGCCGTTATAAAAAAATTCCAAGCCAAACGTTATTTATATATATAAAAACAAAGTCTGTGAACTGTGTTGATGGTTGGCGATAATACAGTGAAGTTATCCATAACACTAACGGAGCAAAAACACGATGATGTTAAACTAAATAGAGGTGGAACCAGAGTTAAATGTGCAATGGTAATGGAGTTGTGTTATACATATCGTAGGGCCACTTATAAAAGACCGGAACCCTGAGTAAAAGTGTTGGACCAGAACCTAGAGTGGAGAACGGAACCTTGCGAGAGGAACAGTGACGTGGTTTAGAGTGAACAGTAAAGGTCGTAAGTAGAATTCATCGCACCGCCTATCGACCATAAGTGGTATTTCCCGGAGGAGGAGCGATTCCATACAGGAATCGACACGTGGCCTGTGGACCCATTCTAAAACCGCTTGTTAAACTGCGCCATCGTGCATTAACGTTCTGCGTTGGAAGCCGCATGAAATGGACAGGAGCCGTTGATTTGGAAACGGGCCATCGGACGGCGATTGCGCGTTGAACATGCCCGGAGTTTAACGAAGGTGTGCGGAGGTTAGCGAAGGTACGATTCGACCGTGTTGACCCCACGTTGGCAATGTGTTGTGGGTGTGTGTGGGCCCAAATCAAATATATATTAAGGTTTATGAATTAATAAGGACGAAGGTGTGACCATATATTGATATATATTAAGGTTTCGAGTTAATAAAAGAACGCCGAGTACTGTTGGACTCTGGTATAACGTCTCCGACAATTAAAGAACGATGAATATATGCGTTGACATGGAGCATCTATATATATATGGGGGCGCATATGTATACGGAATAGTCAGTCGGGTTATAACTATAGAAGAATGTTGAATTAATTAAACCAAAGGTTTTGCAGTAGAAAACTATTCAAAGGTGATTCAAATCTGAAGACTTTGGAATATGTGGGTCCAGATATATATATATATATATATATATATATATATATATATATATATATATATATATATATATATATATATATATATATATAGTCCTGTGGGATAATTATAATTAAATGAATGAATTCATATGTATGGTTTTATAACCATGGAAAATGAAGTTTCCGGATTAATTCAAGCTTGCCCAGATTTAAAATCAACTATTATATAACTACAATGAACAGGGAACTGCATACAGGAGAAAACGAAAAAGAGAGTAAGGTTGGATGAATGTGTAAGGAAAAGAAAAGAAGAGGAGAGCGGGCAGAGATGAAAGTTCGTGAACAAGAAAAATACAGGGATTCAGAAGAGCAGTGAACAGGTGAAATGTATAGATGACAGTAAACAAAGAAGATGCAGAACAGTTTCTTAACAGCAGTAGAAAAAGACAAAATCCAGTAAAGCCAAAGTTCAGAAGAGGAACTGAGTGATATTGAAATATGTAATTAAGAATGTGAATGTAAATGATGTAATTATTTTTATTGTTTGTGATGCAAAGGCAAGTATCTTAAAGAAAAGTCAAAATCCCACTGTAGCTTGGAAATTTGTACATATTGTAGTAATTCTAAAAAGGAGTTGGATAAAGGAATAAGAAGATAGAAGCCAAAGAGTCATGACTGTTCACTTAACATCTTCCAATAAACAAATATGTGAGAATTTATATAATATCAATTTTGATAAGCTCAACAGTAATGTAGAGAGAGAGGAAAATATAGAGAATGCGTAATATAGAAAGAAATAAGAGAAGATTAAGAAAAAGAAGAGCAGATACAACGTAGCCGATATCTCGGAGTAAATCAAAGAACATTCAAATTTTGGATAAATTGAGAAGTTGGAGCTTCCCTATCAAGTTGCAAGCTTGATAGTCGTCGCCAGTCGATCGAGGTTGGAGCCTCCTGTAGGTTGGTGCCTGCAGAAAAATAGTGGTGAGAGGGAGTTGGAGCTTGCCTTTGCATCACAACAATAATAAGATGTGGTTTTCTCCCTTTATGGGTTTCCACTTATATCTGGTGTCTCTGTGCATGATATTTATGTATTGATCTGAAATGTATCATCTGCTTAATACCTGCTATTCTCATATTAAGTCTACTGCTATATTATACTAATACTTGTTGCTTACATTCTAAAATTACTCACACATTAAATTGGATATGAAATAAAGGTGTAAATAAGTTTAATGAAAAGTTTTAAAAGATCAAGAATGTGTTAAACTGATTCACCCCCCCCCTCTCAGTTTAATTAAAGGTTCAACAAGTTCCTCATGGGAAACAATGTATAAATTGTTTGAAGATGAAAAACCAAGAGTAATAACCAAAGTCTCTACAACAGGCACGACATCTACTTCAAACGTGACCTACTTTGATGTTGCATGTTCATTCGTCCACAAGGTAGCAACAAGACTGAAAATTCTCACTTACACAGACATGGTTAAGTGGGTAATTGATCACTTAAGCATAGATGATAGGAAATTCAAATATTCAAAGGGAGAAGACATAGGGTCTTTCAGGGCAGAAGACTTAAAAGCAATGTATCATCTGCCCTCCTCGCAACAGAAGTGTGCTAGAGCTTTTCTGCAAAGCTTTAGAGTAGAACATCCAGATCTCATGAAATTCATAAAATAATGAAGGAAGATCGGGGAAAATTAAAACGAGAAAAACTTGGTACGTACACTATTGCCCAACTTCCTTATCCTTATTGTTATGTTTTCGGTATGTTGTGTAAATTGTTTGCCAAAACTAATACCACTAGGTTTTCAATAGAATGGGTTCCATTGATTGACGCAAACATCAATTCATCAATTCTGAAATGGGAATACATCCTATCTGATAGTTTAGCCAAACACGTCACTGAATATAGGAATAAAAGGAGTGCTTCATCTAGAGAAACACCTCCCTTTTATATGTCTGCCTATGTCATGGACGCCATCTGTTTTAATTCTAGTTTTCCTACCATGGGATGGAAATAGACTACCCAAGACCTTATCCCAATCCACATTTACCACAGAGACCGTTGGGATTCAGAATTCCACTTGCATTTCTATAAAAAAAATTATGGAGTCATATTGCCTATGCACCAAATGATATTCAATACAAAGGCCCCTAGGGTTTCTAAGCAGATATCCTTTCTGTGGCTAGGTGGTTTGCAGAGGAGAATTTTACATAGGTCAGAGTATTCGGGAGTTATGCTTCTCCCCACATCCTCCCTTATTATGTTCTTGATAGGTTTCTTGCATGATAAATAGCTTACCAGCTTGTTAATGGTATCACTAAACAATTGAAAGATGTTAAGAAGGCCATTTGGCCTAATTTCCCTATACAGTGTGGCACTTTTGCACTTTATGATATTGGCCATACCTACAAGGAAGCTTCCAAGATCAATCTATTGAAATTGGCACAAATTCCAAAGAGCTTATACGATCCAAATGATGTAATTAAAAATTATACTACAGAGCTCAAAATGAAGCCTTTTGTAAAGGAGACAAATGGATTTGATGATCTCTTCCAAGGAATGGAAAAGTTTTCATATATAACCAAGTTTTCATCCAACCAATTGAGTCAAGATGATTTGGAAGCTTTCCAATTATATAGAAATAAGATATTTCAAAGAGTTCCTCTCAATTTTTTAACTATTGAAGATGTCAACAAACCTACTCTAAGTATCAGCTTGGATAATGAAGCAAAATACATGTCAGAGGATGAATCGAGTCAATCACAACATCAATCTCACAATTCATATCACTTTGAAAATGAATCTGAATCTAGAAAGGATAGCACAGAAAATATAACTGATCAGGTAATCCAAGAGATAGAGATGCATGAGAAAAAATAAAGTAATGGAACAAAGACAACTTCTCAAGAAGTTCAACATAGTCATGACACAATATATCAGTCTAAAAAGTCACAAATGAAGAATTTTAGTAGAGAATGGGAGGAGTTTTCTGAAGCGATAAAAACTCCTAAGGCTAATCTCAATACTGATCAAGTATCTATTTTTCAGACACCTGAACATTCCCATAAGATAGTGAAAAATGTAAATCCACTACAACAAGTTCCAGAAACTCATGATCGAGAGATCATACCGTCCTACCCTATAGAAAATATAGTTTTAAAAATTGAATAAATTCCTTCATTGGAAATTTTCTATAGTCCTAGCTATAAGGTTGTAGTTAACAGGAATAAAAGAAGAAGAACTGATGAAACATTCTCAAATCTCACAGATGAATCAGTTGATGTATTATGGAAGGATTCCTTAGATGACCCTACAGAACATCTAACTAAATTATCACAATATGCAGGGGCATATGCTACTACCACCGTTGATAAAGCTACTGAAGTTAGAGTTGTTGAGGCAAAAGGAAGTAGAGTACAAGAACTAGAGAGGTTGTTAAATGAATAAAAATCCAACTCCAGTGAGAAAATAAAAGAAAATACGACCCAATTTCAAAAGGATTTCGAAAGCCTAAAATTACAACATCAAATAGAGATTAATGAGAAACAAGCACAACTAGAAACAACAATTATCATAAAATAGAGCCAACCGCAACTAGATTAGTTTATTAAAGAAGAACTGGAAATAAATACTAAGTTAAAGAAAGAAGAGGAAGTATTTTGTCATCAAGCTTCTATGATTGACTCTTATTGTGATTCGAATAAAATACTGATCCAACAGATAGTTATTCAAAAACTTGAATGTGAAAGACTTGAAAAGAAGATCAATGAACACATTCAGTGGCAAGTATCAGACTCAGGAAAAGAAGCTGATCTACCTCAGGTAGATAAGTTTCATAAGGATATTCTATTCAGATATTAGGAAGCACAAATCAAGCAGGCAGAGAAAGCAGCAATGAAAACATCTAAATTATCAAATGAAATTATTGAATCTATATGTGAACAGCTAGTAAAAGCATAACTTCTCAAAGAGAACACGTCTGAAGTGTTTTCAGAAGAAAAACAGATAGAATCACAGTGGAAGTAGAAAGCAGACACACAAGATGGAGTAATTAAAAAGGTAAACCTTATCATCAGTATCAGATTCTGAAATACTTAACGAATTCAACAAAAAGATCATAGCCCGTACTTTCAAACGAAGTATTCAAGGGACAGGTCAGAACAAGGATTTTGCAGCCAACTCAGCTCAAGCCAATGATAGATATTTGTCAACTTCGTGACCAACTCCAGAAGAAAGGGCAGAATTCATAAATAAAAATTGTTATTTTATTTTCCTAAATTGTAGTTTAAGTTAGTCCTACGAGGATGGTTGTTTGAAACGTCCTCTATATTTTTGTAAGAATCTATTATTAGAACATAATTAATTTATTATTTAAACCCCTCTCATGCATTTAGAGAAGGGTCCATAAATTTTTCAAAAAAAATTGCAAAGAATGCACTATTGAAAGTTTGTGAGTGCTTTGATGAATTAATGGAACACATTTGTTATCTTTTGACAAATAAAGCTATTTAACTGATGTTATGCTATTGTACTCTTTAAATTTCTTGAAAGTGAGAAGGAGCAGATCAATTACTGTTAGTTTACATGAGTAGGACTTCGTACATATGGTACTTTTATTCACTTGTATTAAGTCTTGATTTATAAATTGATAGTCATATTTTTATTGCATTATATATTTGAAACATTATTATAGATAAATGTTACATGCACTTTTGTTCTAATATTTATCTGTAGTTTCTTATTGAATGTATAATCACACATATGAATGCGATATATTTTTCACAATTCTTCTAGTCAAACTATTTTGTTAGAAGAATCATTTTACATAATTTTCATCTCTTTCAACTGTTAAATGATCTATATTACTAATAGTTGAAGGATATATTTTTAGATCGCATAGAAGAAGAAACATCCCGAGTATATAGTAGAATAAATAATTTATATAGATGCATAAGATAGATTAAAATCATTTCCATTTGCATGCCATATAATCACACACCCTCAAAATCATCCTTATTGGGAAACTGGTCCCATTATCCCCAGTCGGAGCCAGTACACCAAACGGAAAAGGAGTTGCTTTAAGGTTCGGACTGGGTGGTTTTCCCCCATGTTTCGGCAGTAGAATTCTGAGGTCTCAACAAGTGGATAGACATTTGCGGAATTTTTAAAAGCAATAAGCATTACATAGTAAGATTTAGATAGGAAAATAAGCATATATATATATATATCGGTTGTTTTTATCCACGCGTACATCATAGTTCAAAAAATATATGTGTTTTGGTTACATCCTGAGACACCATGTCTCTCAAAAAATATGCAGAAATGAAACGTATGAGTCTAATCTGCATGGTGGTCATGATAACATGTCACGGCCTGTACAACCCGCCTCAGTAATCAATGGATGCAGTTAGAAACTCCTGTGGTGTGCCTCTGATAAGCACGAGGAACGTCCTCGAATCTCACATAGTCCAAGATCCCACTTGTGAGTCCCTCCATGTTGCACATGATTTCTTCCTCATTGCTCCCCTCACCATGAGGGGCTGCTTCGAAATCTCGTGGGACCCTCTGAGCTATGGGGGACATCCCCGCATGTCCCTCTAGTCCAACATCTGCAACACATGAGTAAATATCAGAACACATATGCAAAAAAATCATAATACTCATAAAAATCCAAAAAGTGAGTTTTTACCTAAATCCTCATCCCAATCATCCCCTTCCGGAAGTGGAAGGTCTAGATCACCCCTAAAATCGGTGTCGGTATACGGCTAGTCCCCTACCACGATGAGTTGTTGGCTTAACCAATCGAATAATTCTAGTCTCCGCGACATGTGTTGTCCACCTCCTGATCGAGGCATCAACTCCTCCCAACGGACCATCCATGGCTCTCGTGCTGGTGGCATAGGTACGCTCACCTCCTGGCGATGGAATATCAGCAACCGTTCTAGGGTGAACAGTATCAAGATGGACCCATATCCAAATTTTTTCAGCTTACCATTTTTGCATTTGGTTAGCTGGCGTTTCAAGTTGATTGTTATTACTTCCACCCAATTGAATATTGTTGGAGCCATGCAATCTATGGCTAGTTGAAGCTGTGTCTTTGTAGCTTCATGGGGAGCCTGAGATCCAACAGCCCGTGTAATGGTATGCAGCACTACTCTTAATGGCAAATCAGGCATGATTTAAATTTCTATCTTGCCACTCTTAGATGCTTTCGTTTCTTCGGGATAGACTCTATCTATCAACATACCCATGCTCTATCCAAGATCCCAAGTACCTGTCAGTAGTGTGCTCTCTCCCCTCCACAAAAATCCAGTTATGAAGTAAATGTCAGAGACTTCTATCTCCAATTCTTGGTCATGAATAATGAATCTCTCTCAATCAGTGTCCCATACACTTACTGTAGCAGCTCTAGCTCATCTCCCAAACATGGGGTCATGAAGAATTTCAGGAGCCCATAGTTTCTCAGGGCATCCATGCATGCATTATTTCCCATGGCCTCTTCATCCTCTTCCTAATCCTCTCATTCTTTCCACTCTATGACCATTTTGGCTACTGATGCTCCTGCAAAACCAATATATGAACTTTCATTAGCCTCCGGTTAAAATTTGGAACGTTTTTGGCAAACAGCAACGCCGAACGGCATCATCCCGTTCAAAAATTTTAGGGTTGGGCGCAACTCCGTGCCCAGAATTGGCGCCCACTGCCGTGGCCTACTTTTTTCAAAATCCTCCACAAATGCATTAAAACTATGAAAGCAAGTAGAAAATGGATTAAATTGTAGAAGACATTCAGAGCTCCTACCTGGAAAAAAGAGATTCGTAAGTGATCTCCTGGATTTCCTGCTATCAGCGCTGCAAATTCACAGTGGAAACCGGTAAAAAATGGTCACAAGAAGGTGAAAAGGTAAAAGTAAATTTTTTTACCATTTGCATTGTTTTATAACCCTTTCTAAACCCTAATTAGGTTTTTGGACACCTTTCTCGATTATTTTATTATTTTTTCTCGAAAAATGGGTTTCAAATTTGTTTTTTGTGTAGCAACAGGTCCTAAAAAATGATGACGATGAGGAAATGAGTTGTATTTTATTAATTTTTCAAACCCGGTAAAAACACAAAAAAGTCACCCCCTAGAGTCGTCTTTCAACTCTTTTTTGAATCTCAAAAATTGAAAAGATTGTCGAGACTCTTGTCGTTTTGAACTCGTTAAAGGCTGCGAAACGTCATATGCCCAGTATACGTTTACCTCTTTTACGAGTTGGGATAGATTATTTACGAAAGAGGAATAACTTAGTTGAATATGGCTAAGAGGTTCTCTCAGATATTGTTTTCTACCTTTTTGGATCTGCGAGACTACCTACGAAAAGGGACCTGTTGAATTTTTCTTTTTCTGCTTCTTTTCAAACTCTCTAAACATAGGAAGATGCCAACTTTTACCTTTGTCACGGTCGTTAAAACTAAATGACATCAGAAACCGTCACCATGACGTTACCGAGTTTCTCCTTCCTAGGGCTCGTAAAATGTACTAGGATGGATTTTTCTGAAGGACAAACTTACATGACAAGCATATGTTATCCCCTTCAAGCTTGTTTCCAAAAATAATTGGGGTAATCGCTAGAAATAGTAGGGGAAAATTGAACTAGTTCTCAGTTGTGTCGACAGTATGTCGCTCTTGAACATGACACTCGTCTGCAGTTCGTGTCGGGTTGGGGACATCCCACATTCATCATTTTTCCTCCATGGGTTTGGGTTATTCTTTTTTGACCTCTCATCTACTCTTTGCTTTGTCACCATGACCTCAGATCCCTTGATGTCAAATACTGCCAAATTCCAGAGTCGTGTCACCAATACATTCAAGAGAAGTTCCTTCTGCAGTTTTCAACCCATGATCCTTTGTTTGGTCCTGATTCACTATCATCTTATTCCTTTGTCTCGTGTCGATGATGTGGGAAACATTATGACCCTGCTTCGACCGGTCACTTCCTATCAACTACAGCTCATTATCCGGGAAGTTGATTTATAGACTCCCTTCCAGTACCTTAGAGCTTGCATGCCTCAATGGCAAGTTCTTCACATTCGACGATAGGATCTCATCATTGGCCTTTGATCAAGTTATTTTGCGAGTGTTCGACTTCAGCTTATTGTTCACACTCCGTGGATTGTACTAGTAGTACCTTGAGAAACATTTTCATTATTGGTGGTTTCTATCGCACCTGTTAACATCTTTCATCATTGGCTAGTAATCAGGTGACTTTCTTACATGTTCAACTTTAGATCATTCATTCACATGCTTGAATTTGTACTTGTTCAGGTCGGGACAGAGCGCAAGACCCTAGGTTTTTTCTGATGAAATACAGGCTGCGGAACGATTTGGTTTATTGTAACTACATGCATGACTCTTCTGATGGGATGGTTGTGACCATACCTGAGTCTATCTGATGATCCTTTTCACTAGATGGTTGCGTCCATACCTTGGATCTTATTACATGTTCTTTATTATGGATGGCTGCGCTCGTACCACATATTCATGTATCAGAGATATTAGTCATACTTGATCTTTCAGGTCCTCTAACGACAGCATTTTGGTTTGGGCATTTTCTCATAAAGCATTTCACCCCTCACTCTCTCTCGGACTTCATGCTTTAGGGGGAATCTATTACACAATATTTTTTCACCTTTCTTGCATTCCTCATTCTGAATACTGGAGGATTATCAGTGTGACCCCTATGTATTGTTATACATCACAATGAATGTTATTGTATCCCTTAACATGTTAAAAACACATTCTCTGTTGACTATTCCAGAGGATGACTCTTTAAAACATCTATTTTTGGGTCAGCGCAGTTGTGTAGTTATGACCTCATACTAATGGATAGATTAACACTAGGCCTCGCGCCGTGGTCGCTCTGTCTCTGAAGGGCACCGATGCCGAGCTACTTTTGGAAAGTTTTTTAAAATGGAAACGAAGCTTCCATGATGTAACAACTTCGTGAGAGGAGTCACGGATGTTTGTTCGACTGGATAAGATCGAGTTACTCCCTTTGGCCTTCTATTTCCTATGAAAGTGCAACTTTCCAAAGGGATAAGGCCTTCCCTCCACCATATGTGGATCCCAAAGCTCATCCTCCACTCATATAAATCCCTCTTCATTCCATTTAATCAGCTAGCCAGACATAGCTACAATACATTTGGATCTAATAGCAAAGAATATTCCATAGTTGTAAGAGAGAGTTTGAACCTTTCGCCTCTTCGAGCTGAACTGGCAAACACATGCTTTGAGACGTGCCCAACTGAACCCGTCGAAGGAGGTCTACAACTTCAAGGTGCAGGTTGTAAACTTCTTTCTTTATTTATCAATATGACATGATTGATTTCTAGTTCCATATTTGTTACGTTAATGATTAAACTTTCTAACTCTCCTTGACTAGTTTGATAGTTATAAATGAATGCCTATGCTTGTATATTGTTAGTGCTTGTTTGATATTTGTGCAGGTGTAAACGTCACTACCAAAGGAGCGTGAGAATTGAAGAACGAGGATCGAAGGATCGCTGCAACACATCACATCAAAAGCGTTGGATTCAGGTAGGACATCTATCTTGATCCACATTCCATTTTTAAGCTAGGAATCTAGGAACCGACATGTTCCCTTCTTGCTAGACCCACCCTAGGGCTAGAGGGATCACCTCTGTCTGCAGAGGGGACTTTCCTTCACAACAATAAATACCATGGATGGATGAATACCATGGGTAGATTCCATTTACAATACCATGGATAAACTCTATGGGTGGATAAATACCATGGGTGGATGAATAACATGGGTAGATGCCACTTTCCATTAGAATTATTCCTCCCTCCATAAAAAGCAATGGTCCCCATTGCGTGAAGTTCCCTCTTGAGAATAATTTTTTGAATATGAAGACCCACTGAAGAGAAGGGTTTTGTGTGATTAACCCATAACCATGATGAATGAAGATTCGAGGATAGAGATACCATGTAATGCTTGTTACCAACAGTGATACTGACAGTGCACGGCCTAGCAAATGGAATTTGATAAAGTGTGGGTTTTTGGATGACCCATAACCATGACAAACGAAGATACAAGGATAGAGATACCATGTAATTATTATGACCAACTATGATACTAACATTGTGCAACCTAGAAAATGGACTTCGATGACAAGGATTTTGTGTGGTTAACCCATTACCATGATGTTGATTGTTGATGAAGTAGCAGGTGCCTACATAGCTTGGGATGGGAGGGTAAGTCTCCAAATAACCCAAGTCGGTTGCTTCTATGCTAAAAATGATGAATATGAAGCAGTTTCTTACTAAAGCAGGGTGGGAGGGCACGTATCCAAAGGGAACCTTCTCTGAAAGCTACTCCAGATATAAAAACTAATTCAAAATGGGCATAAATAATTCAATATAACTCAGAATATCTATTATAACTTGTTTTTGGAAATAGAATGACCATTCTACATCTTACCATGTGATTGAAATCCCTATCTAGACACTCTAGAAACTCATATTCGTGTTTCCACAATCCTGTCGTCGCAAAAATTATGAAAACAATCTCCCTCATATGAACTCTGATTCGACAAATTTGTTTTTCGAAATTGGGTTATTTTTAAAGAGTAGCTCAGATATGTAATACGTTTTCTAAAATTATGCATAAAAACTACAAAAAATGATAGGATATCCGTTATCCACCAATTGTCGTTAGAAAATTTCCTGCAATAGAGCCGATTTTATATCAATGATATCTCCCTCATCCGAACTTTGATTCGGCTAATTTTTTTTTAATTGGGTGTTTTTTCTCAAGGAATATATATCGGTTATTTTATTTTCTAAATTTTGTACCAAAATTTTCATATCTGATCTGCAAACTCACCACAAAAAAAAAAAAAAAACCTTCCTGATTCGCCCAAGAAAGTGCTATGTGGAGGTCATAACACGTGCATGAAATTTGTTGAAGATTGTTGCAAAAATTTGAAACTAAAATATGCATAAAATCCTCATTCCCATGGATTCGTAACCTGAATATGATACCATTGATCTAGATCCTGGGGGCAGGCCCCCAAGATCTAAAAATTTGAAATGCCAGAAGAAAAGAAGAGGACACACAATAAACAAAACCCCAAAGAATTTTTTTTAATTAAGAGAGAGAATATTTGTAAAATATACATTGTGGTGGAAAATTTGTCCTTTTATAAAATGAAACTTACTACTTATAACTTTTTTTAGTTACAATGCCACAGGTAAATTTCATGGGTGGGAAAATACCATGGGTGAATGAATACCATGGGTGGATGTCACTTACAATACCATGGGTAAATTACATGGGTGGATGAATACCATGGGTGGATGCCACTTACAATACCATGGGTGAATGAATACCATGGGTGTATTCCACTTACAATACCATGGGTAAATTCCATAGGTGGATAAATACCATGGGTGAATGAATACCATGGGTGTATTCCACTTACAATACCATAGGTAAATTCCATAGGTGGATGAATACCATGGGTGGATGAATACCATGGGTAAATTCCATGGGTGAATAAATATTATGGATCCATAAATAACATGGGTAGATGCCACTTTCCATTCGGATCAAATATCTCATAATTATTTAGAAAATTAGTCAACAAACTCAGAATTAAAACAAAGTAATCAAAAGAAAAAAACAGAATAAGATTGCCACCAAAGTACCAAAACTTGAGTTAAAGGCATACCTAAGATCCCATAATTCATGACGATAAACATTTTTTTTAATCTGGGAGGTTTCTCATATCAGTAATAAGAATCTTTTACCAGCTCTTCCAAGTAGCTCACTCACTATGTATTTCTCTCACATTCCCTCCTTAACTATCCACTGTCGCATTTTGAAAAATAGATGCAAAGTAAAAGTCATAAGACATAGTTTCAAATATTCTATTATGCTCGAGATCAAAGAAAATAATAAATACTCATGAAAATGAAAAATAATAAAGTTGTGGCCAATAAATTAAGTATAAGTAATAAATGATTATTTATCTTTGAAGCAAATAGATGTGCGGAAGGGAAGGCATGCGTAGATGGAAGCCATAATGTAATTGAACATACATTTAGATATTAAGTGATGTATAAGGTTTTTTTTATGTGGATAATAATGTTTGGTGCTTAAAGAAGACACCAAAATCCTAATTCTTAGTTGTAAAAGTAAATGCATTCTTCCTAGTAAGGACTGGGATTGGGCTTTCATTAACCATAATGTGAAGAAGGCACTTGCAAGAAAAAACAATAAATTACATCTAAGAATCAACTTAATTTATGATAAGACAATCAAGAAAATTGAATGATCATACACTGGAAAAAAGAAACATGAATTTTATGTTGTAGTAAAATTCTTTTAAGCTAAAATGTTGAAGATTTTCTCAAGAAAAATCTAACAAGAAATCAAAATTACAAGTCTTCCAAAGATTTTGCTGTGACGAGGAGATATGTCCTTCTGATTACTTGTGCAAAGCTTGAAATTTTTTGTGTTATGTCAAAGGGCTGGGTACTATGAGGAAGTTGAATTATTCATTTTCCTCTGGCCAAAAAATCTACTTCCTAAATATGCATTTCTTTTTAATCGACTTGACAGGATCACATTCTACCGTCTAAATTAGTAAAGACTAAACTCGATGGAATTAAGGAAAATTTACCCTGTGACATCCAAATCGGAGAGGTACTCAACAACGATACCTTGACCAATTGCGCTAATCCTTGGGGTTATGCTAGAGTTGTGTGTGTGTGTCTGTGTGTTGCTAGAGAAAAATCCTTTCAATGATAGTGTGAATTTGAGACTCCTAATCAACAAGGTCATATGCATAAGAAGGGAGGAACTTTCACTTAATCCATATAAATGAGTATTTTTTATCTGTTTGCAAAAGAACTCAACAAATATATGGACCACTCTAGAGAAAAGATCCAGTAACAATGCACGGAAGATTTAAATGATCAACTTGAAAAGGATAAGAAAGAGAGGGATGATCAGTGAGATGAAGGAGCCACTCCAAAATGCCCTTTTGGATATGACTCTCATTCCTTTAAATTGGGACCATTCAACCATGGAATTTTTCAAGCTTTACTTTATCAAAGCAACAAATGTGTACCTTGTGGTAATAATTTTTTCAAAGCATTCATTTTTCACTTTAGTGATTTCCATTTATGTAGAGAAAACATCGATAAAGTTGAACTTGATATTGATCGTCAAGTACTTGTTGACCAATTCATTGAAGGGTATTCTAGAATTAAGGGAAAATACTTAATTCACATGATATATAAGAGAAGGAAGACAAAATTAAATTCAGGAATGTTACTTATTAGTACTTGCTCATTAAAAAGAGCAAAAGGACACCGAAGGTGTGTCGTCCAACTCTCGGGAGGCGAGCGAACGAGATGACAGCAGCATGGGTAAGCGAAGGATTGGACAGCAGCATGGTAGGATGCCCGCCAAGTGTCAAATTTTGACAGGGCAGAAGAGCGAATCTTGAGCAGATGTGGAGCACAGAGATTGGCTGAGATGAACAGTGTTTCCCAGCCAAACCCAGCAAATCGAACACCTTCGGTGTAACGAGAATGTTTATTTGGAAATGGGTAGCTTCCTACTATAGCATGCAATGAGAGCATTTCCAGCCGAAATTTTTGACAGTGCAAAGTCATGGTTGACTTTATGTGTAGAGGATATCCATGAACAGATGGAAAGATCTGGAAGCACTCCAAATTTATTTTCTCAACCAGGATTGTTCTTCGCGTCCTTGGGATTGTTACCAGGCAATGAGATGTCAGTTTTGCATTCAATGAGAGTATCGAGTCTCTTTCAAAACGATATTGGGGTTGTGCATGCACTTTCGGTGTTTCTCCACAAAATTGTAAATCTATGAAAATGATATTTTAGCACCACAATTATATTATTCTCATGATTTGGATGTTCATAGAAAGAACATTAAATATTTTACAAAACTATCCCCACGGATAATCAATGTCGCATTTTCATTTACTAAGGTTTTTGATGTAAACATATCCTTAAGTAATGAAAAATTTGTTTTAGAGAGGTTTCAAGAAGTGGTGAAATTCTTGGAATTCATTTCATTGAAACCTAATGAGGATCCTTCTCTAGAAAATAAGTGACTTTCAGTTTTAGAATTTATTCATTATCAACTCAAGGAGTGTCAATATATGACCGCTTTTGGGGAAAACTAAAATATATTGTTGTTTGAATAATCATCTTGAAGTCGTGAAATGGATATTTTTTGTTGGGTATTTGTATAAGTTACCATGGGTTGAGGGAACTCATATGATAGAGGCGAAAGAAATATTATAGGAACAGTATGAGAAGCTCCCTTATCCGTCGAAGTTTAATGGGAGGGGGGACCTTGTTTGGATTCATGCCAATACCATTATGTTGAATCAATGATGGATATTTTTTAAGAGATAGCCTTGCTTGGTTTTAAAAACCAAGGAGAGGAGGGTCCTCAAACCGCCAAGTGGTTTTGTTATGGGAACCAAATGTCCTTCTGTCCAAATTTTAAATGTTTGATAGGTCGAAACCCAAATATATATTATTATGTGGAATTTTACTCGGTGAAAGGGGGAGTTAGTTTTATATATATATAATGAGTTGCCATTATCTTAAACGGCTCATTATTATTCTTTATAAACTCTCTTTAAAAAAAAATTATAACAATAAAATAAATTAAGTTTTATAGCTAACTTATACTGGTAGGATTTGGGGGGAAATAAAAGTCGGAAATCAAAACAAAACCGGGGCTGGGAGATTTGGAGATTTTTGTGCCTATGTAATGTATTTATCTTTTCATACATGAGTTAATGAAAATCAATCTTGATTCCAATTTTGAGTAAAGTTGCAATTTGTTCCATCATTTTTTGTATATTTATTGTTTTGCAAAGGGTTTTCTTCTGCTAAAATTGCTAAAATTGATGTACGAAGCATCAAAGATTTGATTTTTCTTATGAAAAATAACATGTTCTAGGGGTTACATATTTACCTATGTGGTTGTTAGTTCCAAATGGTACCTCTAATTTAAAAACATTCATTATAAGGGCTCCATTTTTTACCTTTGTTTCCTTTATCAATTTCACTCTCAGGGTTTTAACTTAAATTTCATTTCGCTTAAGTTTTAGAATCTTGTCTCTTAGTTTTGCTTTTTGTCACCATATTGATTTTAAGGTCTGCAACCCTTAAGTGATGGCCATTCAGATTGGAAGTGATAAGTCTCTAAGTTGGAATAGTAATTGAATTTATAAAGTTCAACTCCAACCACTTTTTCTTAAAATTTTCATGAAGTTCTGAGTGATGTTAGTAGGCACTGACTCCCTACAACTAGGAGTTCCCTCTAAGGTTACAACATTAAATTGGAATCATTTTTGTATGATGTCACAACTATTCCATCAAAATTTTCTATTGTCAAAGATGTAGAAAATTTTTCTCATCAACATGATGTAATATGTACAGTAGAAAATTTATCCAATCATGAACAAATGGATGATTTCGCTATGAGGTTTCTCGAAGATTATTTTGTAAAGGATGATTGTACATGCTCACATTATACAGGATATTTTGTTAACAGTGGTGGAAACATTTCTGAGTCCTGATAAAGAATTATCAAATAATCAATTTGTTGAAGCGAAGCACGTTGAAAATTCTTCAAATTTGTCTTACCAAATTAATATTTACTCAAATATTTATGTGAAAATTTGAACATATAATTATGCAGACACATCTTTGAGAGCAAAAAATACTTATCAGATTATGCTAAAGAATTTTTTTTTCATAAATTCAATCATATTCAACCAAAATCAAAAGTATTTGACATTGTTCTTGACTTCTCTCAAGATCCTATAACATCCTATTTGGAGATCTTATTCACTTCAAAGTATCCACTCATATTTCACTATGAGTTTCATAACCCCATTGTAGTTTGGATGGTCTTTCATGTTTCAAGGGTCCTACATGTTACATAATTTTCGAATAGTAAGTGTAAGGAATGTCAATTAACCAATTTATTATATAGTTACATTGGAAATTTTCATACACCTAAGAAAGACAATTTAGCTTATTAGAATAGGAAGTGTACATAAATAAGCTTGGAAGATAACCATTTGTTTTTTTTTTAAGTTTGTACATTGATTGACATGTTTCAATAAGTAGAGGTATAGAGAATAAAGGATTCAAATTTTAGAATTCTTAGATATGCTTGAAAACAGTTTTAGAATTGACTCCATTAGACCAAAAGTAAAGGCACCTAGTCTACAGTTCTCTGCTCCCTTCAAGGGATGCAATCCCCAGTTGGAGCCAATGTTATAGAAATTTTTTGTAAATCTAAAATGTTGAAGATAATCTCAAGCAAACTCCAACAAGAAACCAAAATTAAAAGTATTCTAAATATTTTTCTATGAAGAGTATATTTGTACTTCGAATTACTTGTTCAAAGCTTGCAAATTGATGTGCTATATTAGAGGAATGCTTATTGTGTTGAAGTTGAATTCTTCATTTGTGTCTGGTCAAAAAATCCATTTCCAGATTATGGGGAGAAAAGGCCTTTCAATTATGGGGTCGATTTGGAAGGTACAAAAACTAATAAACTTATGAAAACCAAAAGAGGAAAAAAAACTCTATTAATGGAGGATCTGATGCAATTAACATTGTTGCGAGATCTAATCCAAAAAAGGAAGAGGATCATTATGTTCGATGATGGTGTGAATTTGAGACTCTTGATAAACAAGGTCATATGCGTAAGAAGGGAGAAAAATTCACTTGATCCATAAAAATGACTATTGTATGCATGTTTACAAATAAATTAAGCAAAGATGCAGACCAATCTCAAGAAAAGATCCAAGAACAACACAAGGAAGATTTAAATGATAGTCCTAAAAAGTATAGAAATAGAGGGATAATAAGTTAGATGAAGGAGCCACTCCAAAATTCCATTTTGGATATGACTTTCATTAATTTAAGTTGTGGCCATTCAGTTGTGTAATTTTTCAAGCTTTACTTTATCAAAGCAGCAAATGTGTACCCTGTGGTCATAAATTTTGCAAAGCATGCATTTTTCACTTTAGTGATTTCCTTTTATCTGTAGAAAACATTAATGAAGTTGAACTTGATCATGATCTTCAACTACTTTTTGACCAATTCATTGAAGGACATCTTATAATTAAGAGAACTATACCTAATTCAGATTATATGAAAGGGAAGGAATACCAAATACAACATGCAATGGGAGCATTTCAAGCCCAAAATTTAGGGAGTGAAAATTCAAGGTTGACTTTATGTGCTAAGGATATCTATGAACATATGGAAATATCTGGAAGCACTCTAGAGTTATGTCCTTAATAGGGAGTTATTCTTCACATCCTTGGGGATTTTTGTCGGGCAATGGGAGATGTCAGTGGTGTAATCAAGAAATATAATTAGTATTGAGTTTTCTTTAAAAAATATCTATTGATGATGTTGATGTTGATCATGCACTTTCGGTGTCTCTCAACAAAATTGGTTATCTTAATTACTATGACAATGATCTTTTAGTGTCACAACTATAATATTGTGAGGCACTAGATGTTCGCAAAAAGGCCATTAAGGATTTCACAAAACTATATTCACAGATAATTTATTTCATAGTTTCATGGCTAAGGTTGTTGATGTAAACATAGCCCTAGGTAATGAATAAGTTGCTACGGGGAGGTTTCAAGAAGTCATGAAATTCTTGGAATGTCTTTCATCACAGCCTAAGAATGAACCATCTCTAGAAAATAAGTGGTTTTCGGTTTTAATATTTCTTCATGATCAAATAAAGGAGTGTCAAAATATGACCCCTATTAGAGAAAAATAAAATGGGTTATTGTTTGAATAACCATCTTGAAACTGTGAAGTAAAGAGTTCTTTTTGAGTAATTGTAGAAGTTACCATAGTTTGAGGGAACTAAAATGATAGATCCAAAATAAATATAAAAGGAAGTGAGTCAGATTGGCAGCATGAGAGGCTCCCTTCCCTGTTGAAGTTTAATGGGAAGGGGGGAGGGGGGTGGGGGGCTCCTTTGGATTTGGATTCATGCCAATACCATTTTTTGAATCAATGATGGAGATTTATTGAGATACCCCATTTCCTGGTTTTCAAAACTGAGGAGAGAGGGGTCCTCAAACCACCAAGTGTTTTTGCTACAGGGACCAAAAGTCCTTCGAACCAAATTTTAAATTTTATTACATAAATGTTTGATAGATCAAAAACCACAAATATGTATTGTTATGTGGAATTTTACACAGTGAAAAGGGGTATTTTAATACACACACACACATATAATACAATTCTTTTTTATTAATAACTAGTTATCGATATCTTATATGGATCATTGTAATCTTTATAAACCCTTTCAAAGTTGGACTAGTCATTGCATTTATACACTTCAACTCCAACCACGTTTTCTTAAAATTTTCATGAAGTTTTGAGTGATGTCCTAGGCATTAACTCCCTACAACCATGAGTTGTATCCAAGGTTACAACATGTTCCAAGATTTCAGAATACTCTCAACATGTGAAAGCATGGACCATGATTGTTGAAGTGTCAGTTGTCTTTCATATTCATGATTCCTTGGAGGAATTTCTCTAGCCAATTTTTAATGTAATATTTCTCCACATGAGTTGTAATTTCAATTTTTGGAATGTTGATTGAATGTATCCTCTTCAATATCCCGAGCCTCTTCCTGTAATTGCACAACCCATACATACTAATATTCATTAACATTAACAAAAGTAACTAGCCATTTTCTAATTTCCTCTTCAGTAAAATAAATTATATTATCAAACTCAGCTCCCATTGATTATTTTATATTGTCTAATTAAATTATTAGCATATGTTCCAAAATTAATCGATAATCATTTGTGATGTGTGATCGTGTATATCTTCAACAATTTTTAGCACCTTGAAAAATGAATCACCTCTTCTATCATCTATCTTGTTACATTTAGAATTGATTTCCTCAAGCATCATGATATTTCGCACAACATATAGCTTTGATCTGCTTTGTTCGACTAGATATTGGGAACTCTTGTTGTTTTATCTCTATAGTAGAGAGTGAATCATTGCATTGAATAAAAGTAGATAAATCATTATCTATGAAATTCTTGTCCATTTTAATATCATTTTTAATCTAGTCAAGAAATGATATAGTTGTTTGTGTTAAATACCTGATAAGGAGTTCATAAATTTTGCTCAAAATTGAAAGTTACAGGATTGGGTTGAAACCAGGATGGTTGCGTAGGTCTCATACTCTTGATTCTGTCACCGCAAACATTTCGAAAAATTGATGCCGTATGAGGTACATATCACGTTCTGATCGATTTACCAAACAACGAAATTTTACGATAGGTTTGACTGGGATGCCCAGTCAGCATGAGGGTGCACAGTCAACAAAAAAGGAATATTCTAAAGAATAAACTTTTTCTCAGATCCAGTCAAAGGCTAACAAGTGTCACATTGTAATTTGATGGTGGATGGTATGTTTTATTTGTTGGACCAATGGGAGGGTGACACATGGCTAGCCCTGAGGCCGACACGTGTCCCCTGAACAGTGTGATAAAATTTTATGGAGGTCGTCGGGCTCGGCCTTGTGGCCTCCCATGGAGAAACCGCCCGCTACAACTATCTGCGCTACGTTTAAGTCTTAACCATCTTAGTGCAAAGTTTTTATTTGAAGTTTAATAATATTGCATGCGAGGGTTGGGGACTGCCGACGGTCCCGACCCGCTGGCGGCCCCACGATGTGCTCACATGTCTTCGCATTAACCATAACATCAAAGCATTATCCGATAGGTTTCAAACTTCCCACAAAACACCGCAACTGTTACTTTACACTTATCACATTTGCCTCTACCATGTGGTTAGTTCGCCATTGGTTTCGATTAACACAACCTCCAAACTCCGGTTTAAAGGAACTTACCACAGTTATCACCTGCAGTTCCGCTCAGCGTAAATGCAACTACGGGGTTTCGGCGGTTGGCATGTGGCCACCCCTTCCCCTTAACAGTTAAACTTAAATGTTACGGTTTAGAACTGGCGGAGAATTAGCAACACCCTAAAATTTTTGGAAATTTCCAAATGTAACTGCAACTAGGTGGATTTCTCCAGAGTTAGCTAAGGTTTTCTAGGAGTTATTGGGCAAATGACTTGGAGGGTTAATTTTCACTCAAATGGGGTGAATGAATAGTCTATCTAGACTAACTGGAGCATTCTCCAGCCATTGGTGCAGAGAAAACAACCATTAGAGGCCTGTAAACACATGTATTTGCAAAATTTTGAGTATAATGAAAGATGGACATGCCATTGGGAGCTGGATCATCAGATGTAGCCCAGTAGGGGTGAACTAATTCATCATGCCTGTTGTGTAAATGTTATGTGTGGTTTTATTTCTCTGTTATACACTGTTGTTCAGTGTTATTTGCTCTTATTTCATGTTTCTAATTCACTAAAATCACTTATATTTCATGGTTAAAATCCTCATAACTTAAGAAAATTATGGAGACAAGTATGCACATGTTTTATCACTGAAAAGACACTTAGGACAACAAACTAATACATTCCTTCCAGATCAGGTTGGTACGAGAGCTAGAGTTTATTCTCTGGTGTTGTTTTGTGCAAATATTTGTTTAACTGTTTGCAAGTTTCACATGCTTACTAGGCTCAAGCTCAAGAGAGGAGAAGGCACATGGGTGGAAGTAAGAGGGTCTCAAAGTGAGCCACAACAAAGGAGAGCAAGATTCCCACAATCTCCACCACCTAGTTCACCTCCTAAGGCAGAAGCAGCATTAAGAATGCCTTAAGAGGAAGGAGAAATCCATGAAGAAGTTGATCCCAAAGAGGAATAAAGAGTGTTCAGGAAAGCATTCCGTGACATGACTGAGATGGTTAGTATCCTTTATCAAGAAAGGAATGAGAAACTGGAAGGAGAAGGATCCAAACTTCAAAAGGAAGAACAGGGATCATCAGGAGGTCACAATGATGAAGATAAGTCAAAGAAGGGAAATGAAGAAAATGGACGCAGTGGAAAGTCACCATCCTCATCCTCTACTTCATTTTCAGTACATCAGTCACACAAGTCAAATAATACTCGTAAAAGTCATTTTTAAAACTTTATGTTAAGTTTGAATTGCCAATGTTTAATGGTGAAGTCAATGCAAAAAAGCTTGGTAATTGGATTATGAAATTAGAGGCCTACTTGAGAATCCAAAACCTTCAAGATGATGATACCAAAATCCAATTATCTTCATTGAGAATGGAAGGTGAAACACTTGTTTGGTGGGAATCCAAGACAAAGGAGGAGATCAAAAAGCATGGTAATATTATTCTATCATTGACTGATTTCATTTCTGCAATAAAACAACAGTTTTATCAATTATCTCATATGAAGAAAGCCATAATGAACTGGAAAAACTTTAGACAATTGAAAGGACAAAATGTGCAAGAATACACCCAAGAATTTAGGAGAAGAGCTCTGTTATTAGGGGTAGATTTGCAGAGCCAAGATACTTTGCTCAAGTACATAGGAGGCTAACATAGCTACCTTAAACATACTAACCTCATGTTCAACCCCACAAGTCTAGATGAAGTATGTGTTCATGCCACACATCTAGAAGCTAGAGGGAAAAACATTTCTGATGAGGGTAGGAACAAACCTTTTAAGGGGAAAAAAAAAAAGACCTCAAAAGGTAAAAGCAAAAAGAATGCGAAGATCGGTTACGGGCTCTGAGAGGTAGTGAAGCTTCCCCAATGGAAACCTAGGGTTCTGGAATAACCCTGCAATGGCACTGGCCTGGGCGCGCCCTGCCACACCAGTGGCTTCACGATTCTCGAGCACCATCGAACACCTCTTTGTCTCTGATCACATTCAATGAAAACCCCAACGGGAGGGGATAGCACCCCCCCCTGGCAACAAAGACGTTGTCAATCCTGACCTTACTACCCATATTTCGTCCTCTGACTCCGCAGGGATGCAAACTGAAACCACTACAGCGAAAAACGACAAGCCTTCAAGCAATACGGAGCAGACAAAGGCAACCTCAACGACTTGTCTTCCTATTGCTGTAGAACGACCAAAGATTGACCTGCCCAGCCATCGTATCAATGCACAAATACAGTACTTGAAATATCATGCACTTATTGGAAAATTTGTCGGTTTTTTTCCAACAAAGAAAGCACTCCATGGTTGGATTGCTTCCAAATGGAAGCCAAAAGGACATGTTACTCTCCAGTTAGGGCCAAAAGGCTTCTTCAACACTATCTTCAACTGTATTGAAGACAAAAACCGTATCTTAGATGGAGACCCCTATTTTTTCAACTCAGCGGGTCTATATCTCAGAGACTGGGTAGAAAGATTTAACCTAGACAAAGAAGATTTCAACTGGGCCCCTGTCTGGATCAGAATGTATTCTCTACCTCTGGAATATTGGGATGATGAATCCCTAAAGGACATAGGCAATGGCTTAGGAGAGTTCATCAAGGTGGCCGAGGAAACAAAGCTCAGGAGATATACTTCATATGTAAGAATATGTGTATACATGCATCTAGCAAAGGCTCTCACGGATTCGGTAAGTCTCTATCATGATGATTTTGAATGGATACAAACCATAGACTATGAGCATGTACCCTTTCGATGCAAAAAATTTCACGAACATGGTCATCTCTTCTGCGACTGTTCGCTTAACCAGCCTCCAAAAACCACTGCTACACCTAAACACACTAATGCAGAGGGGTTCACCAAGGTCCCCAGCCGCAAAAAGCACCATAAGAAACCCACATCCGCTCCCAAAGTTCCACCTCTCACCTCGACCGCTCCATCTACCAACAATATCTTTGACATCTTAGCTAAACAACCTATGCCAGATGGAGAATCTTCAGGACAAAATGTTGAAGCTACCACACCCACAACCTCTAAACCCTCTGATGCACCCCTAATCCCCCAGCCTTCATCCAAAGCTCCTCAAGAATCCCCTAGCCTCACTCGAAATCTCAATAAGGACTCATATCTGACAACCTGGCAGCCAAATCTTATGGATATAGATGGCCTTTCTCAAGCGATCTCCCTCAAAGATGGATCTGCACCAGAAGGAAGCCACCCTAGTCATATGGAAGAGGAACCTGAAAGCATTTACCTTGGAGATCTAGACATTCTAGGACTGGAGCAGGCATGTTAACAAAAAGAATATGACAAAATTCCTGCCAGACAGATAGATAACCTAGAGGTCATTCTATTTCGCGCGCATAAAAAAAGATCATTAGGCATACAACCAGGCAGTCATTGGGATGGAAAAAATCTATTCAAAGAAAAAAAAAACAAGGGAGAAGAACAGATCTGCAGAGGACCATCATTGTAGGGGAAATGCTGGTGAAATATGGAAGATATCCCAAGCTGACCAAGTTCTACAGGCCGATCTCAAATAGTTCCCAATGAAACTTACATCATGGAATATTCGAGGGCTCAACAACTCGACAAAACTTCGGATGATAAAAAATATGATACATCAAGAAAGACCTACTGTATTTTTCATGCAATAAAACAAGTGCAATAACCACACCCTCAGTTCCATCATCTCCAAAGTTTGGTCTGGATGTCACACAGTAGCAGTAGATGCCTTTGGGGCCTCAGGAGTATTAGCAATTTCTTGGGATCCACAAATCATTTCCCTCTCTAACTTTCATGCTTCTCGCAATCTCATTCAAGCCTCTTTCCATCTTATTGTCTCCAACATGCATGGACACCTTTCCAATGTCTATTTCCCTCAAGATCCAATGCACAAAATTTCTCTGCTAAATACCATGGAAGTCCTCATGGCTACCTGATGACATCCACTCTGGATTATTGGGGGAGACTTTAATATGATTACCAAGCTATAAGAAAAAAAGGAGGAAGGGCTAAACTAGATATGGAGAGAAACCACTTCAAGGAATTCATCCAAAGAAACTAGTTAATCGACCTTCCCTTTTCAAATGGCATGCATACTTGGAACAATAAATGCACAGGCTCTCAGCAAATAGCCTCCAAGCTTGATCACTTCCTAATCTTGGATAATGCTATCCACTTAGGGGGAGACATTCATTCTTCCATTCTACCTCTGACCACTGGCCCATTCTTCTGCAATGGCTGCGACCTGGAGCCACCACTAAGTATCCCTTCAGATTTGAAGCTTTTTGGCTTACTCATCCTGAATTCAAAAGCATGGTCACAAATATATGGAGCAACTTTACTCCTCCGGTAGGATAAAAAATGTATCATTTCGAACAAAAGCTCAAACATATCAAGACACAGATCAAGCAATGGAATCACTACGCCTTTGGGAATATCTTTCAACAATAGAGGATTCTGGAAAAAACCATGACTGAACTCCAGCAGCGCATAATCATTGAAGGAAGAACATAGTCTCTTGTTACTCAGGAACAGAGTATTCTCTCCAAGCTGGAAGAAAAATGAAAGCAAGAGGAAATCCTCTGGAAGCAGAAATCCCGAATAAGATGGCTAAAGGAAGGGGAAAAAAACACCAAATTTTTTCATCGCTCAACCATCCAAAGAAGAATGCACAATTGGATTGCACAGCTACAGAATCAGCAAGGAGAATGGCTCGAGGAACATGAGGACATTGAGCAAGAACTCCTCAATCATTTCAAGTATGTGCTACAGGAACCCCAGGGAAGCTGACAACAAGCAATCAACAAGGTCATCCAACATATTCCTAAGATTATCACAGAAGAGCATAACAGGATGCTCCTCCGCCCTATCTCCCTTCAGGAGTTAGAACAAGCAATGGCTCAATTCAAAGATGGAAAAGCCCCAGGTCCATATGGCTTTACCTCCAATTTCTTTCATCACTTCTGGGACCTAATTAAAATGGAAGTTTGGAATTTGGTGGAGGAATCTAGAGAATTGCATTGGATTCTCCCCTCTCTCAATGCAAATTTTCTAGCTCTTATTCCAAAAGAGGAACACTCCAACACCCCTGACAAATATAGACCCATTGCTTTATGCAATGTTATCTATAAGGTGATTTCTAAGGTCATTGCTAACTGACTCAAGACCCTGCTTCCACTGCTCATATCGCCGGAACAAACAGGATATGTTGAAGGACGACAGATTCTAGATGGGATCATTCTCACTCATAAAGTCATTCATTCCCTGAAACACACCAAGAAGGCAGGTATGCTCCTGAAAATTGATCTCTCCAAAGCTTTTGACTAATTAAATTGGGAATATATCAAAAAAATGCTCACAACTTTTGGCTTTAGTCCCTCTTGGACTAGATGGGTTATGAATCTCATTTCCTCCCCTTTCTACTCTATCCTCATCAATGGTATCCCTTTTCGCCCTTTTTCTAGCTCGAGAGGCATTCGCCAAGGGGATCCACTCTCCCCTTTCCTCTTTGTCCTTATGGATGAAGGGCTCGGTTGTCTTATTAAAAATGCCATCCACACCAAAAACCTTCATGGAATCTCCGTTAAAGGCTCCCATCCAACCACCCACTAATAGTTTGTTGATGACAATATGTTTTTCGGTCATCCCACAGTTCAAGAAGCTCTCACTTTCAAATCTATGCTTGACACCTTCTCGGATGCCTCAGGTACCTCCATCAATGCTGGTAAATCTCATATATTTTTCTTCAATACCCCAGCCATTACCCAAGGCAACATCGCCAGGATTATTGGTTTCTCCATAGCTTCCCTTCCTGCCAAATACCTTGGAGCGCCCTTGATTGATTCCGCGATTAGACTCTCATCCTGGAAAGAGATCTTAGAGAAACTTGAAGCATGCCTCTCCTCCTGGACTTATAGATCCCTTAATATTGCTAGCTGACTTATCCTAATCAAAGCAGTCTTACAGTCTATGCCCCTATATCTCTTCTCAGTTCTAACGGTACCAAAATGGGTCCTCAAAAAGATAAAAAAATTTCAACGTAATTTCCTTTGGAGCTCCTCTGGTCAAAAATGAAAATGGGCACTGGTAAAATGGTCAACAGTATGCATGCCAAAAAAGGATGGTGGTCTAGGCCTACGAGATCCACACCACAACAACGTAGTCATGGGCGCATGTATCTAGTGGAAATGGTTATCTGCACCAAACACACCATGGGCACAACTATGGGATGTCAAATATGCCAACAACAGACCCCCAGAAGATCTCATCAAGCTGACTACGGCTGACACGGGCTCACTTATATGGAATGCCGCCAAACAACATAGAGCTCTCATTCAGGAGCACAGATTATGGGAAGTCAGAGATGGAGATACAACCATTTTCTGGGCAAATTCTTGGCAACAAAGGCCCAAATTAACAAGTCTTATACGGTCTCAGAAACATGTGGATCACCTTAACCAAATTGATAACAAATTAAAACATTTATAGGCACCCTCCACAATACAGGGATACCGTCAATGGATACCAACAGCTCAGATCCACGAGAATTGGAAGGGGACACTAAATATGGAAATTGATACAGAGCTCAACATCAAAAGAATCAGATATTCAGAGAAGAAAGATCTTCTTAGGTGGGGATACACTCCTCAAGGCACGTTCACAACCAAGGAAGCATACACCTCAATGTATCCCACCCAAGAACCAAAAGATCCACTTTGGTCCCAAATTTGGCAACCTGGCATCTGGCCCAAGGTCTCTACCTTCCTCTGGCTCCTATCCCATAAACGCATCCTCACCTGGGACAATATTCTAAGAAAATGTTTTATAGGACCATCCAGGTGCCCTAATTGTTCAATGCAAATTGAAACAATCCAGCATCTTATGGACACTTGCACCTTAGCCAACAAATTGTGGGAAAAAATTATCTTCAGATGTCGAAGATCGAATCGCATACATGGTGATGTGGTCAGTGTTTTTATGACATCCCTCTCCCAGCTGGGAAGTCTAATGATAAGGAGCTTCATTCTGCAAAGCAAATACAACAAGGACTGTATAGACTGTCACATCCCCTTTTTCACCTATCAAAACCCTTGAAAAGGCTAAAATCCACCTTTTGGCTTTAAAAGCGCTCATTTTTAACATATTGGGCCTCTAAGCGCCTTTTGGCTTAAGCCCTTAGCCCCCATTCCTCATATGACCCTGCTTTGTGTCCTACGGCTAAAATTCCTTAAGCCCTCTTCGGCCATCAGACTTCGCTGGTTCCTAACTTCACTCATCTTCTCTTTTGTTTCACCGTCGACATTCATCATTGCTGAAGAGATCCTGACCATTAATCTCCGCAGATCCAACGGCCATCGCGCGTTCCATTTCCGCATGTCGGCTATCGCATTACTCATCTCCACCCTAACATTCCTTTTTCATCGAATTCCTTTTCCGCCGATGTGTGAAACCCCGACGCAATCCCGACCGTTGATCTCCGCAGATCCAACGGTCATCGCTCATCGCGTTCCGCCCCTCCATCGCACATCGCACGTCGCTCTTTCCAAGTTCCCACTTCCAAGTGTTCTGTTTCGCCGATGGCCGATCCTCCGATAAGATCTGGACCATCCATTCCCCAAGATCCGACAGCTATCGCGCATCGCCCATCCATCGGGCATCGCACTTCGCTTCATCCAAAATTCTCGTTCCTGAACTATTTTTCCGCTGATGTGAGAAATCCCGACGCAATCCTGACCGTTGATCTCCTCTTGAATCCAACGATCATCGCTCCATCGCGCTGCGCCCATCCATCGCACATCGCGCATCATAGTACTCCATGTTCCTTTTATATTTTTTCCGCCGATGTGCGAAACATCGATGCTCATCTCCCGCCGATGAAATCCTAGCCATTGATATCTCCTAGATCTAACGGTCCCCACTCCGTCACACTTCGCCTTCCCCATCAGCATCGCACTTCGACGATTCCCATTTCCACTTCTCAAACCCTTTTTTCCACCGATGTACATCCTCCGCCGATAGAATCTCCACCGTCCAATCAACCCAGATCTATGGCGTAGGTTCACTACAGGGGCACCCGACCAAAGTGGCTTGTACTCCTCAGTGCCCCCGCAGTTTAATCCTTTGACTTTGGAAGATCTTCATCCAATAGTCCATATTCAGTGCGGAGGCACCCGTCCCACAGACCCATCTGTACCCCCAAGCGCCCCCGTAGTTGATCTCCACCGTTGATCTCCATCATGATCCAACGGTCCTCACTCCATCGCTCGATCGCTACTTTCTCGATCACTCACCCAACATTACACTCCCCTGCTCCGATATAGACCATTGATCTCCCTCATCTAACGGCCCACATCACTCCCATTTTTATAACCCCGCGACTGATCATCCCGTTATGTGACAAAATTGCTGACGTCATTGCCGGTCCCACCTGACCGCACAAGTACGTCCATCTCGTGCATTTGTAGCCGTTGATCTGGATTGCCCAGATCGGATGGCTCTCGCTCATCTTCGCATCCATTTCACAGCATCTCCCCAACACGCAACTCCGACGCGAAATGGGCGGTTTTTGCGAGGACACGCGTCGCTCCCTAACACGTATCGCGTGCCTCCAGCCCGATACCGCTTACCACTCAGCCCCCACGAGAAAACCACTTGCGGTTTCCCGTGAAACCGCCCATCATATTTCTGCGCAATATTTTAATTTAAACCTTGGTTTTCACCTCCGCCATGGTTTTACTTTCCATCGCTGCATTTTCACTTCCTCAGCATTGCTCCATAACCTCTCGCTGAGCCATCTGAAGTAGTCAAACCATAAACGCATGATTTATTTAACTAGTTTGTTGTCTGTGCAAGTTTTCATGGAATTTTAAGTATGTGTGCCATCTCATAGCCAATTACAGTGGCTCGAGGCCGAGGATGACGATCCTCCACGCCCAATAAGCAGAGAAAAAATATGCAGAGGGTCAATTTCACGTCCAAATCAATGGATCATGACCATTGGCCATTCTATAAGACCCTCCAGCATAGAAGGCCAGCTTTTCCACTACTAGCAGTACCGCATTCTCCAGCGCAGAAGGCCAGTCCTTCCCATGACTAACGGTATTGCCTTCACCAGCAGCAGCAGGGGCTCCGCCTCATTAAAAAAAAATGATCATTCATGACTGGGCCTGTTTTCCCTTTTTACCTTATGTTCTCTTCACTTTGTCATTTCGGGTAAAAACCTTATTTCGCTCCTGCAGTTTTCACTTTCAATTTAGTAAATTGTCTACATTTCAGTTAGAAATGGCTTTAGGTCTGTCTTGTAAGATGATGAGAGGCAGATTTACCTCATCATCATTTATGTTTTTTATTTTGACCCGAAACAGCATACAAGCACGCGGGAAAGATATTTTTCCAAAATATCTTCTCACGCATAGGAATCGAAGGTTATAAAAACGGGAAGAAAACACTAACAAAAGGTTCCATATTTTCCAAAGGACTCACTAGTTCGAGTATTCTGTATGTATGTTGTATGAACTTTGATAGTGGATGTTTGGAGTTCCCGTAGGGATTCAGTAATAAGAATTTTTGTTGGAATTGGGGATTCTGCTCTGGGTGATTCACAGTTTGTAACTCTTCTCTATGTTTTTTAATACAAATGTTCATTTTGTATCTCTCCACATTTCTTGTATCTAATGCTCTGGAATGCGAGTGCTCCCATCTGTGAATGTGAATTTATCGTAGCAGATACTCATATTTACTCATCTATAGCGCTTTAAATATGGCTCAGGCATGATACTTTGTTTCATTTTCTATCTCTTCCGCTGTTCTTCCGATACTAACTACAATGGATTCTTATCTTTAAACAAGCCCATATATATGGATTCTTAACTTCGAATAAGCCCAGTATATATGGACCCTTATCCTTGGATAAGCCCGGTTATAGTTTATATCTTACTCCATCTTCTGCCATAGTCAATCGCTCACATATTACTTGATATCTGTGTGTTCATTTTAGAAGTCGGCCCCATTTTATAGCATTTTGTTTTAAAGTTGTTTGATGCATTTACGCATTGCAGTTTGTACTCATTTTCTGCATTTTTCCTAGTTTTTGTGTTTAACTTTGGGGTCTTGGTTCCACCTTGATTAAAACCATTCATCTGAGTGAAAATAGCATGAGAGCCTAACATTTTCAACTGCAATAATTTGATTCATATGCTCCTTGCATTTAAGATGTCCTAGGCACTGGTCTTTATACAACTCAAGGATGTATCTAGGAGCTACAACAGTCAGTACCATTCGTAATTGGCCCCTGGCACCTTACAACAGCAAGTTATTAAACACACTATGGACTCTTCTCCTGGGCCTTCTTCTATGGACAATATGTAAAGAAAGAAACAACATGATATTCAAGGATCATATTACCCCCCTAGATACCATCTAGAACAATCTCTGCATCAGCCTCCAAGAAACTCTAGCTCTTCACCATTGGCAGGACTCTGATATTCCAACTAATGATCAGGAGAAACTTGTTTGGGAGAGCTGGCATCTCTCAATACCACTCTTCCCCTCCAGCCCTAACACTCCTCCCAACCAACAGGATTCACCCAGCATTTGGATTCCTCCTCCAACTGGTCTGATTAAGATGAATTTTGATGGAGCCTCTAAAGGCAATCCGGGAGCAGTAGGATTTGGAGGCATCTTTCGAGACTCTATTGGCAACCCCCTTTTGATATTCTTTGGATCCATAGGGTGGGACTCCAACAACTTTTTTGAATTGGAAGGATTATGGCAGGGTCTCTGTCTGGCTCAAAGGCACAATTTCTTCCACATTGAAATTGAAGGTGACTCTCAAATCCTTATCAATGCAACAACTCATCTCCTCATGGGTGCTATGGCCTCAAAATTGGTTAAGAGTTGGTGTCTTGCTGCTAGATTTGAGCTCATAAAACAGTGGCTGAAGCATAATTGGGCGATCTCCTTTAAGCATGTCAAACGATCAGGCAATAAAGTAGCGGATCTGCTGGAAAATAAGGGAGTGGATTGTAAACATGACCTCTACTCTGGCCCCCTCAACAATCTCCATGATACCTCTCTCATACAGGAATGCACCAAGCTGGTGCACATGGAATCTACAATCCCGGATGTGGGTGAGCAATGAAGAAGGGTATACGGCGAGCCCATAGTGTGACACTTGGCTCAAGCACATGGTCAAGCATGGGCTCAAGCTGTGGGCATTAATATATGCCAACTGCACTTACCTTCACTCCATTAATAAGCTCGCTCGCCGATGCATTCACCCATCTTTCAAAATGACTCCACACAACAGCTATCCTCCATTGCTGTCGAGCTGCATCTGCCCCTCTATGGTCTCAGAGCCGAGCTCTCGAACGCCCACAGGGAGGCGATGCAGCCTCTATTGTTGTATTGACGTTGCTCCAGGCCACCACGTCTCTCACAACCTCCATTACAGCCTTAATTTTGTCTTTGAGCCTTCAGCTTATCCATTCTATGCTCACTCGGCTACTCCGACCTCGGCTCTTTCAGCTCCTCCGACCTCTGCGCACTCGGCCCTGCTTTCCCAGCCCATCAACTGCGACTCCACGACCACCAGTATTCCCAAGCACCACCGTATGCACTGCCACCGTGACAGCATTAGTGGGCATGGAAGGGCTTCTAGGCCTCCTCTCTCTAACCGCTCTATTTCTTCTTCTCCTTCCCTTGAGGACTCCATCGGTCGCTATCCTGCAACTCGCAGCGGTAGAGGTCAAAACCTAGACTCGAGGCGGTCACGCTCGTTCACTCCTGTGTGCCACCCCACCAGTCATTCTTCCCCACCGTTGTCATATCTGGAGACGCTGCCTTCTCCGTCCAATGCACAATCTACTCAATTCCATTTCAATTGCACCATGGACTGTCCACATATCATTGCCACCATCTCCATAAGCTTCAAGGAGGAAGCTTTCAATGCTGAGAGCCTTCGGCCCAGGAAAATTCTCAAAAAACTCCATCATTGATTCAAAGCCTCAGCCACCCTCGAAGAAATCTGAAGCTCTCCCCGCGTCCATGGCTCTCCCTCCTCCAACAGCAAAATCAAGGGCAACACCAGCAGTGGAAACAATGGCAGCGACAGCAGTAGTAAGGACTGGTCGGGCGATGATGAAGGAAAAGGCATTGCACACACCGCCATCAATCCTGAACTTGCAGCTCCTTGAGATAAGATTGCAAATGACGCCGAAGAGTACAGGTGCCTAATTGTGGAGGAGCCTCCTCCCTCACCCAATGACACCTAGATTCTACAGGTTTTCTTTAGTTTAGGTCTCTTTTTTTTGGTTTACTATGTTGCTCCTATTTTTTTTCGTCATACACCTCTACTTTTTGTATGAAGTTGGTTTCCCCGTCATGGGCAGCTGTCGTAAAACTGGTTTGACTGGTTTCTACTTCTAGGGCAGTCACAATTTTGATCTTTTGATGAACAATGCCTCTGTAATTAGCTAGTCCAGCAATTCCAAAGGCCAGACAATCCTTGTACTATATGTTTTATAAATAGAAAATAGACTTACTTAGAAAAAAAAGAAGCAAAAAGAATGCATCTGTTAAGAAAGAGGGAGAAAAATTTGTTTGTAAGCATTGTTCAAAAGAAGGCCATAATGAAAATCACTGTTGTAAATTACATCATGAAAAGAGGCCCAAATATTTCAACAACAAGGGGAAATAGAAAACTGCAACTACAACTCAACATGATTTAGGAGAGGATTCAGGTGATGAATCTAAAATTACATCCATGGGATTGAATAAAATGAAGGGGAAAGAAATCAAAACTAAACCCAGTACTAGTACATCAAACTGTCACATACATGCTCCAAATGAAGAGGAGAGAATTGAACTATTTCATGTGAGGTTCATATCCAAACATACTAAGATTGACACATTGTTTGACAGTGGGTCACAAGCAAACTTAATCTCTGAATACTTGGTCAAGAAACATAATCTCGAGACCATACCACATCCAAAACCATATCCACTTGGTTGGATTTATAAGGATGCAAATTTACAGGTTTCAAAGAAGTGTATATTGCGGTTTGCAATAACTGCACATTTTGTTGACACAGTTGAATTAGATGTGGTTCTGCTTGACATTACGAGTATTGTGTTGGGGAATCCTTACTTGTATGATAGGAAAGCGATCTTCCATCACCATGAGAAAAAATACCATTTATTCAAATATGGCAAGGAGTACATTGTTATAGCACATCGCAAGAAGACAAATATTGCTATGGTAAATGTTCGACAGGTAAAGAGGTTGGTAAATTCAAGTAGGAATTTTTTTCTTCTAATGATTAAGACTAAAGCTGATGATAATCATGAATCATTTGAGGATTGTGATCCTAAGTTGAAATCAGATTTATATGATGTAGTTGATGCACATCATGAGATGTTTCAGGAGGCAACAAGATTGCCTCCAAAAAGGGATATTCAGCATGAGATTCGGTTGTAGCAAGATTTTCCTCTTCCAAACGTCGGCATGTATCGCATGTCGATAATGGATAATGTTGAAATAAAGAGGAAAATCAAGGAGATGTTGGACAAAGGAATCATGAGGTCAAGAACTTCACCATGCGATTCACCCATAGTCTTGATTCCGAAGAAATATGGGACTTGGCGCATGTGTGTAGACTTCAAAAATTTGAACAAGATAACGGCAAATAATTGATACCCACTCCCAAGGATAGATGATTTTCTTGATCAACAAAAAGAAGCAAATTTTTTCACTAAGTTAGATTTACGAAGTGGATATCATCAAGTAAGAATTGCAGAAAGTGATGTGTGGAAAACTACATTCAAAACCAAACAAGGACTCTTTGAGTGGTTGGTTATGCCATTTGGTTTGTGTAATGCACTGGCAACTTTCATGCGTGTTATGGATAGTGTTTTGCGTATATTTCTTGATGACTTTGTGATTGTGTACTTAGATGACATATTGATTTTCAGAAAAACAAGAGAATAGCATGTCTTGCATGTGAATAGGGTGCTTGATGTTTTGAAGAAAGAGAAATTATTTCTTAAGATGTCAAAGTGTGAGTTTGGAAAGACTTCTATGGTTTATTTGAGACACATTGTAGGAGGAGGCGAATTGAGAATTGATCCCTCTAAAGTGGAGGCCATTGTGAATTGGCCTACTCCCAAAACATTAACCGAGGTAAGAAGTTTCTTAGGTGCAACTCAGTATTGAAGAAATTTTATTGCTAACTTTTCTTCCATCGCAGCTCCTATCATGCAGTGAAAAGTGTGAAGAAAGGCTTCCAATGCGGAGGCAAACAACATCAATATTTCGAAGCTTTAAAATACAAGATAAGTTTAGCTCCATTCCTTACATTACTGAATTTGAGACAGCCATTCGAGATACAAACTGATGCTAGTGATTATGCCATGGGCACAGTTCTTTTGCAGCATGGTAAGCCTATCGCTTTTCATTCTGAAACATTCAATGGTGTTGTAACTAATTATCCTACATATGAAAAAGAACTGGATGAGTTGTTACAAAGCATCAAGAAGTTGAAACACTACTTGATCAGTAAAGAGATGATTATACATACCGATCACCAACCATTACAGTACTTGCAGTCGCAAACAAAATTGCATCAATCATGACATTTCAGGTGGATGGGATTTCTTTAACAATTTCACTTGGTTATAAGGTACAAGAAAGATATTTTCAATAAATTTGCTGATATGCTTTCAAGACCGATTATAAGTGCTTATACTTTACTTAAAAATGATTCTATTGTACATGAGAGTTACATAGAACAATATGCACATGATGTTGATTTTCAAGATGTGTATTCTGATTTGAGTGAAGGGAATCAAGTTGAAGAAAATGATTATCACATGCATAACAATTTGTTGTTTTGTTTGGGAAAACTATGTATACCTCAAGGGGAGAGGCTAAGTGTCATGAGAGAAGATCATTCATCTCTTACTGTTGGACACTTTGGGGTAAGCAAAACAGTGGCGCATCTACAGAGGTATTTCTATTGGCCTTGCATGGTAGATAGTGTGTCGCGTTTTATAAGAGGTTGTCCTATGTGTGCAACAAGCAAGCCTAGAAATAGGAAGCTTGGGTTGTACACGCCACTACTGGTACCATCAAGGCCATTGGAGAGTGTCTCCATGGACTTTGTTAGAGGTCTGCCTATGTCAAGAAAACAACATGATTATATTTATGTAGTTGTGGATAGATTCAGTAAAATGTGTATACTTATGCCATGTAAGAAAACCATTACTGTTGAACAAACTGCTGAACTTTATTTTCAACATGTATGGGTTCATTATGGATTGCCTACTTTTATTGTTAGTGACAGGGATTCCAGGTTCATTGGGAATTTTTGGTCCAATCTTTGGAGTATGATGGACACAAATTCGAAAAGGAGTACTGCTTTTCATCCAAAAATTGATGGCCAGACCGAGGTGGTGAAAAGAACCGTTGTGCATCTATTGAGAGGATATTGCAGCAAACATCCTAAGTTGTGGGATGAGAAACTGCATTACATTCAACACGCTTACAACCGGGCGAAGCACACTTCTACAAATACATCACCTTTTGAAGTATGCTCTGGGTATTTTCCAAAACCGCCATTAGACTTCATATTTGAGAAGGATGTTGCAATTGATGGGCATAGTGATATTGACAAGGCTCGAAAGTTCATTGAGAAAATTAAAATTATACATCAACAAGTTCAAGAATAGCTTAAGAAAAGTCAAATCAAATACAAGGAGAGGCATGACAAACATGGAGTTGATGACAAGTTTCAAGAGGGAGATGAGGTATGGTTTCATATTAGTAATTAAAGGATGCAAGGAGAAGGTAAAAAGCTCAAACCAATTCGCTATGGTCCATTCAAGATCATAAAGCAAGTTGCTAACAATGCATTTCAACTTGACTTGCCTTCATATATGCAAATGTATTCAGTTTTTAATGTTGCAAACTTACGTTTGTATGAGCCACCTTTGATCGATGATAAAGGAAGTGATGTTGAGCTGCCTTCTAGTGAAGATTTCTCACCAAAATTTATGGATGAGCTCAAGGAAGATACAATTCTTGACAGGAGGACAAGAGCATCCAAGAGGGGAAGTGTTGACTACCTTCAAGTTATTCTCAAAGGCAGTAAGCCAAGAAAGGTAAAGTGGATGGAAGTTAGAAAGGTGAGGGAGGTGTACCCTCATCTACTGAACAGGTAATCAAGTCTTTTTGGATCCAAAAGCTTCCCAATGGGGAGGTGTGATCAGGAGTTCATAATTTTTTCTCAAAATTGAAAGTTACATGATTGGGTTGCAACCAAGATGGTTGTGTATATCTCATCTTCCTGATTCCGGTGCCACGAACGGTTCGAAAAACCAATGTCGTATGAGGGAGATATCGTGTTCTGATCGATTTCCCAAACTACTAAATTTTACGACAGGTTTGACTGGGATTCCTAGTCAGCATGAGCATGCACAGTGAGAAAAAAAGGAATATTCCGAAGAATATTTCTTTTCTCAGAGCCAGTCAGAGGCTGACAAGTGTCACATTGTAATTTGATAGTGGATGGTACGTTTTATTTGTTGGACCAATGGGAGGGTAACACATGGCCAGCCCTGAGGCCGCCACGTGTCCCCTGAACAGTGTGATAAAATTTTATGGAGGTCATCGAGCTCGACCTCGTAACCTCCCATGGAGCAACCACCCGTCACAACTGTTCGTGCTATGTTTGAGTCTTAACCATCCTAGTGCAAAGGTTTTATTTAAAGTTTAATAAGATTACATGCAGGGGTTGGGGACCGTCGGCGGTCCCAACCCGTCGGTGGCCCCACGATGTTGTCACATGTCTTCAGATTAACCATGGCATCAAAACTTTATCCAATGGGTTTCAAACTTCTGACCAAACACCACAACAGTTACATTATACTTATCACATGTGCCTCTACCACGCAATTAGTCTGTCATTGGTTTCGATTAACACAACCTCCAAACTCCGGTTTAAAGGAACTTACCACAATTATCGCCTACAGTTCCACTCAGCGTAAATGAAACCACGGGGTTTCGGGGGTTGGCATGTGGCCACCCCCTCCCCTTAACAGTTACACTTAAATGTTACGGTTTAGAACTGGCGAAGAATTAGCAGCACCCCAAAATTTTCGAAAATTGCCAAATGTAACTGCAGTTAAGTGAATTTCTCTACAGTTAGTGGAGGTTTTCTAGGAGTTATTGGGAAAATTTCTTGGAGGGTCAATTTTCGCCTAAATGGGATGAATTAAGAGTCTATCTAGAATAATTGGAGCATTCTGGAGCCATTGGTGCAGAGAAAATAGCCATTAGAGGCCTGTAAACACATGTATTTGCAAAATTTTGAGCATAACGAAAGATGGACATGCCATTGGGAGCTGGACCAATAGATGTAGCCCAGCAGGGGTGAACTGCTTCATCATGCCTGTTGTGTAAATGTTATGTGTGGTTTTATTTCTCTATTATACATTGTTGTTCAGTGTTATTTTATCTTATTTCATGCTTCTAATTCACTAAAATCACTTATATTTCATGGTTAAAATCCTCAATACTTAAGAAAATTATGGAGACAAGTATGCACATGTTTTATCACTGAAAAGACACTTAGCACAACAAACTAATACAGTCCTTTCAGATCCATACCACAGATGGAAATTTGCTTCCCATGCATCTTCAATATTTTTCAATATTTTTCTGATATTACTGATAATATATGGTTTTACTCCATTATGGGGGCTGCCCACTTTCCTAAATCTATGGGGTGTGCCAGGAGTATAAATTTCCAATGTTGGTGTCTATATTTCCAGTGGATTCATAAACAAAGGAACCATATTTAGAGCTTCTTCTACCTCTTTTATTCTTGGTTTCATCCTCAAGTTTTTTGCTTCCTATTTGCTAGAAAACGATGTCGGTGCCTCACCAGTAGTTTTATGCAAGTTTAGGATCCCTATGGCTCCAACCCAAACACATCAACATCCATTTGTACTTGATGAATAACTTTTTTACTATGAGCCTTTAATATTTCAATTTTCAACAATTTATCGCCTCTATAGCTTCCATTTGCAATGTGACAATTTTATTATCAAAAGTGATGACTTCCTCAACAATTTGTTCCATTATTTTCTTATTTTTAACTAAACGGGCACTAACCCAATCAGGTGGTCTAGCGCTATCAACTTCTACATCCACTTCTTTGATACTTGTTGTTTTTTAGCACTCTTGCCTTTAGTTGATTTATCTATGTGCACTCTCTCTGCAGTAATCTCATAGGCATCTCTTCCTCATATCCACTACCTAATAGCCCACTATTAATGAATCTTCCACTTGAGGTAGCCTTTCTCTTCCTTTGATTGGAATATGAGCTCAGACCACTAACGGGTGTTGAGGGTGGATTTTGTTGCAAAGTTTTTGTGCCTCTCCGCTTGTATCTTCCTTTCACACTAACACTGGCTTGTTCAACAATTTCTTCACTATCCATTTCCAACCCTTGATTTCTGGACGGGTCAATGTCACTCACCTCACTTTCTTCTACAAATCTTGTAAACAAGTTGTTATACCTAAAATTAGTTAAGTGTCTAGAAAATATGCCTTTTAGTTCAAATCCTTGAATGAATTCAACTTCTCTTACGTTAAAAGAATTCAAGGACTCTGTAAGCCCTACAATGTGATTTTTTTTCTTCACAATGAATTATCTAACAGTAAATGACAAAGAAACAAATTTTTTTTCTTTTTATGTTCAAATACAAGTCGCTGTGAATGGTATTTCCTATATACGTTAGCAACAAAATACTTATTTATAACAAAAATTTTCAGCAACAATGGCTTACCTTGAAATCCATAAATTCAAATCACAGTATGATTTTTTCTTTCTTCATGGAACCCTTTTCCCGATAGGAAAAATTTGGCTTGTGCTGATATTTGGGTTGGATGTTGTCCAATTATAATGTAATTGACTTCCCTTACAAATAAATCTTGGATATGGAAAAAAATAAAAGAATCTTTATGCTTCCATAATATGGGATACCAAAACTACATTGGTTCATCATTAATATTTAAATTAGTTTTATGGGGTAGGTCATAAAACAAATGGTTGGAAACAAGGGTTGTTATAAAACAAGACATCATAAAGAATATTTTGCTCTTGGACAAATTGACTAGCTAGAAAGCTAATTCATTGGAAATGAGGTTAGCCCAATCGAATAAACAATCTCTTTTGTAGGAGTGGTAGAGGATATGAAGTATGGATTTTGGGACATTCATTGTAGTTTTCCACCCCATTACATAGGAAAAAAACCAAGAGAAGTCTCTAAAAAATTATCTAAACAAATAAATATCTAGAAATTAAATATTAGAAGGAACCTGGGAATTTGGAAAAATGAATTCATGAATAATATTCATCCTGCTTGCTTATCACTCTAGGAAATTGTCTACTTCCAATAATTTTAGCCACTTATTTAGCTCTGGTAGCTTGAATATCCTTCTGAATGTGTTGGGAGTTAGAGGAATTGGGGTCTTCTTGGATGCTAGTGTGAATGTTTTTGTTGTTGAATCTAAACTATTTTCACACAAATAAACAATTTCTCTAAAATCAAAAACCTGTAGAGCACATGCAACATTATCCAATTTGTTTATCCAAATATTGTTTTTATACTTATGTTCAGTTGCCACATGTTCACATACCATTGATACACAGTCAACCAATGAAATTTATTATCAATACAAGTAATCAAGTTAATTTTGTCACTGTAAATAGCTTTTTTCCTTCCTCTGGTAGCCATTTATGCTTTGTACTTAAAAAATACTTGCTTAATTATTCACATTCTTAATGTCGTTTAACTTTATATTTCATGTTTCCTTATATACTCACCATTTATTACTATTTCACGTGTGAAGACTATTATACGTGACACCCTTAATAAATGGAAATTTAAGATACTAAAGCTGGCATTTACGGGAGATCATGGAAATAAATCTCAAAATTCTATAACCATATCTGGAATTTACTTCTCACCTTGCTCTTGTTTTAATATCATCTATATAGGTACCCTAAGTGATATAAATTTACGAAGTGAAATAAATATGAAATCTTTGTGATCATGACAATTAGTATACCAGAATTAATAATAACACGAAGTCGAAAAGCATGCAAGGACAAGTGTAGGAAATATTGTGGAAAGTAGTGTATATGCGAAGGTAATATAATTTGTGGAATTGGTGTTGTGCGTGACGGATGATCAGTGAACGAATTTTATAGAGAGGTGCCAATGCAAATAGAAATTAACATGACAATTTCTTTGAAATCAAAAACCTCAAACACAAATGCAACATTCAACAATCACTGTAAATTGCTTCTTTCTCTTTTTTCTCAACCATATTCCATTTGTGCTTAGAAATACGTGATTTATTACCGACCTACTCAACACCACTTACCCATAAATTCATTTATTTCCTATATAATTAGGAGTTGTTACTATTTCGTGTGTATATTTCCTTCATTGCGACAAACCAATAAACATTAACTAAATAGACCAAGTGCACAAGTCCCAGATAGTGGAAATAAACCTTGAAGTTTTAAAATTATCGTGTTCATTTAATTCAAATATTGATTCATTTTTAACATTATTTATACTTGCACCATTAAGTGACAGAGAAATTTAATGAAGCAAGATAGATATTGTGCCTTGAAATTTCGTGATCATGACAAATGACATGCTGGAAATCAATAGTAGTGAGTGAGAGAACATGTGGAAAGTGACACATGCGAAAGAAGTATTTGTGTGGATCAAGTGATATGTAGAGTCAAATATGTACATGGAATAAAGAATATGTGCAAGAAGAATTATGTGCGGGAGAACGTGTTCACACATGAAACTTGGCTAAGTATAAAAACACTTAACAAAGAAATTTTGAGAGTTAATACACACAAGTTGGAGCCAAAAAAAAGCATATGTTGATGTGGTTGTGATCAAGGACAAATTACAATATCTTATGATCTCATTTTACTAAAATCACTACACTTTCTACTTCTAATGTAGATTGTCCTCCTTTGTCACATTAATTCCTTAGCTCGGTTTAGTGATCCTACCCACATTTTAAGGACTTTTATTTCACAATACTAAGGGAATGGATTTGATTCTCTATCCCTCTGTTCCTTCATCCATCTCACCTCACTTCCTTTACACACAAGTTAACCTATGTTTTGTTAAAGAAATTGTCAGTAAGACACTTGGAAATTTTCTTTTTACACCTACATTGCAATGTTTTCAAGAACCCAACCAACAAAGCAAGAACATAGTATATTCAACTTGTTGAAACTAAAGAATGCATTACTGAGCCCTTGGTAAATATTTTTATTTTTATTTGGTTTGGTTAAGTCGTGTATGTTATGTTATAGTTCACCTAAAAATTTTCCTTGCTAATTGTTTTTAGATACACAAATAAGTCAAATTGTTTGTACTTTGACCAATACATGCTCATGTATATTCATGAAAGAGTTACCACACCATCCTTTATTTTCTACAATATTTTTTTTTTGTTTGTGCTATATTTTTGGTGGAAAAGGTTATTCTATGTATAAAAGATGATAGTGTGTGAAAATCTATTTATCTTATTTTTGCAAGACAACAATTAATAGAAAGGAATGTATAGTTACCCAATAAACTTTTAGCATCTAGGAACAAGAATTATTAATTCCACTAGTGGAACAAAGATATTTGCAAAAGTAATGATATGTTGAGAAAATACACGCCCAGACCTAAAGACTCTACAAAAGAAAGATGTGTTCACAACTAAACTCATCTTTTTGGCATGACCTTATGTGAAGCAGTGGAACTTACACTATTACCTTCGCACACACTTCATGTCTGCACATCCTTTACTTCTACACAACCCGTACCCTGGCACATTGACTATTTTCACATAGACTTTAGCTCCGCACATGGCATACCTACACCATTTTGTTTTCCCTTATAATTAGTCAACAGTAACAGTAAGGATTGGGCCAAAAAGTAAAAAAAAATTATTGAATCGTTAAAACAATTTGAATCCATCAATAATGTTGATGAAGACATAGGATATATAAACAATAATTACCATAGAAATGTTCCACTACATCAATTATTCCCATACCTATATTATAGGTACAATGATGAACAAAAGCACAACGAGAAAATGTTGTTGCATGTGAGCAAAGAACTGATAATTCTTGATACAATCAATATAGTGGTGGCACAACATATCCAATAAAACAATGATATTTCCACCAAATATTCTAATCAAATGTAATGTTCCCATTGAGATACCTGTAGGAAACTATAACATAGAATATAACATTGTTAATAGTGCTAATGTAATATGAAAACAATATACAAAAAAAAAAAACTATAACTAGTATCCCACAAACTGACACTCATATGCCTAGAAACCAATCCCTCCCTTTCATTTCATTCACTATTCAACCTTGACAGGAATAATACTATATGACCAACAATTCATTAATATATAGGCTAGTTTATTAAGCATATATATATATATATATATATATATATATATATATATATATATATATATATATATATATATATATATATATATATATATATTTATGTGGTCTTTGTAATACAGAAGGAACAAAAACAAACATGAGATACAATTACAGTAGTTCATTTAAACAGTTAAATGAATTTCACATATTCACAACTCTCACACACAAATTATTTCCCTAATTTCTCAATAATGGTAAAAATAATTAGTCAATAATAACTAACTCTAATCATGCACTATCAAAGAAACAATGAAAAAATATTTCAATTTCAATGTCAAATGAGAAATCCAATTAAAGTAGCATTACCATAATCACTCAATCTCAAAAAACGTGAAATCGTAGTGGTCCAGAATTATATTAAGAAAATATAACTTTACAACAATGCACAATATAATTTCATAGCAAAATTAGAACCCATATTTCATAATCACAGTGTTGTTTATATTCTTTGCAATCTTTTTTGATTTAACATCCTAACAATAAAAAATATGAAAGTAAAAGTTTGTTTTCATTTTGAAAAAAAAAATCTTCATCATTTTTGCACCATTCCAAATGAAGCTTCATTGGACAATTGCTACAGTGAGTAAATCTCTCCTAAACTTATGTTGATTGCAAATTCTAGGAATATCCCAGAATCTGACAATCAAGAGAGAGGTCAATTGTTCAACCTTTGTCCTAACCTTTAGATTCTGTGATATTCCCAGAATCAAAATCAACATAAGGATGAACATAAATCTCTAAGAGTTGTGCAAGTTGTGGAAGAGGTTTGAGTTTCATATTGACCTGTCACTCAAATATATGTGCTTCCATGATTGGTAGTTCTTGTGTGATTCTATCGGTGACTAGATTATTCATGAGAATGAAAATTTGTGGTTTGACCAAAAATTTATAGATAGCATCGAGGTCAATATTTCATATCTATTCAATATTATTTGACTACTCTTGTCTCCATTCCTACATCTTCTTTCTTAGTGAATTAACATTTGGTAGCTTGTCTCCTCAAATATCCAATCCAAACGTTGTATCTCTGACTACTTGCACTACATATTGTATCAACGAAGAACAACTTTGATATGCAATGTTAATTAGTTCTTGTGAATTAAGCAAGTGATATTTCCAACATTTTAAAACTATTTTCTTCTTCAATACACTATATCGGGGTAGGTCGAGGGTGATTATTTTCTCAACATTTTCACAAGTAAGAAATTCAGTTAGTTTCCTATTCACGTCTTCATACTCAACTTATTTTCAGTCATATCATTGAATAATAAATATTCTAGACTCTCATGGCCTTAAGCAAAGATTAGCCTATTACATAATTGTTCCTATGCATGAATGAGTTGTAGATTGATGTAATAGCCTCATGTTTGAACTTATCAAGGTCAATTAAATTGTTTGTGTCGCTTCTTTGACTTTCAGTTGAACATTCTTTTGTTAATATGTTAGTTGTAACTCATGAGGTAGTTTTCTTATTTCACCATTCAATTTATGTTGTATCTCTTCTATTTTCTGAGTAAATTTTTGTTGAGACTTGTATTCTCATAGTTTCAATTGAGTTTGAAATTGTTTCCCTTAAACTGATAATTGTTTCTCTAGTTGTGAGATTTTTAGCATTATCTTATTAAAAATTTCCATCAACCTACTAACATGAAAAAAATTGGCATTTGCATATGCTCCCATGTAATCAGCCAACTATTGAACCACCTACCTTTCATCTAACTAAGAGCCATCCCAAAATACCTAGGAAGGAACCTTTGTTATTTATTTCTCACTATCAACTTTTCTCTTTTTTTAGCTTATCTTAATCATGACCTTTTTAGAATATTTGAAGTAAAAATCCAATTCAATAATATTCTTAATTTCAATAGGTGATAGCGAGTTGATCATTATTTCTTCGTGTGAGCTATTAACAGGAAAAATACTAATGGGTTATTTCATTATTGCTCAAGACATGATCTAACAAATTGTTATATAATCATCCACATTTGTAGAAGGAGGCGGAAATTGTTTTTGTGACTACTAAACAGGGGTTGATATATTGGTAGGAGACTTAGGCACCTCCTTCTTTTCTCTTCAAATACTAGTAGGTGCTTCATCTACTTTCAGTTACTCTGAAATACTTGTGTGGTCATTAAGAAATTTTACCATTGTTGATCCATTTGGTCTAAGTTGGTAGATTTTTCAATAATGTATTCCTTTGAGAGCTCTTCTACAACTTTTGTAAATTCCTACTCAATATCCCATGAATCGTCATTTGGGATAACTATATGCACACTAGATGAAAAATCCCTTGCAACATATTCCACATGAGTTTTTTGCCACAAAATCAAGGACAAATATGCTAATTTTATTTCTTCTTTGTATTCCAGTAAATGCTCATATTGAACGGGAGCAAGGCTCGGGCCTTTTGACAAACTTCCTTGTAGGACTAAACACTAGAAGATGTTATAATAGGAACAATTTTCATGTACATATTTTTTATGATAGATTACAACACAAGGTTCTACTACCATCCCTTAAGGGTCATGATATTTTAAATGAATTTGGGATAATTTGATAACATTCGAAGTGAGTAATTCTTTCTTCTCATGCGTGATGTTTTCCAAGATTTAGATGCCCATATGTATGGGAAAACTAGCCCAAATTCTTTTGGAGTTTTTATGTAAATCATAGGCAATGTCGGTTTCGACATTTTGGTAAGTCACTTCTCTAAAAATCAATCTTTGGAGAAAAACATGGGAAAATCATGCAGAGGTCCTTGATAGGTAGCAGAAAATCTCCTTAAAGTATCAGTCACTGATTGGAGCAATTGAAAGTTTAGAATTTTTAGGTATTCGAGGGGGTTTTATGTGGAATATTTTCTCATGAATAGGAATAATTATGAAATGACAAATTGAGTAGAAATGGTCACCATATTTTTCTTCCCAGAGTTTTGAATGGTAAATATAAATAGCCAATGGGGTAAATGGCATCCATAATGTAGGCCGACAAGTAAAAAGGAGGATTTTATAATCAATTCTGGAGGCTCTAAAACTTCAAACATTCTTGCATATGTTTTTAGATAATAGTTTATCCTAGTTGGAGGAAAATACTTCAAAATATCTCTAAATAAGGGGAACCCGGTATAAAGGAAATGTATAACATTTTTTTCACCAAAAATCCTATAAAGCACGGAAATGACAAAATATTTACCAAAACTTAGAGGAGAAATAACTTATTCTTCAGAATCTTCCTCTTTAAATTTCTAGTCCCTCATTCTCCATGGTTTAATTAATTCATGCATCCTTTTCCAAAATAAAACACATTCCTTTTTTCTAAAATCCTTAATGAAGTCAACATTGTATTGCAATTAGCATTCAAGAAGTTTATGCATACCCTAAAGGCTATGTGCTTGTAAGGAACCAATAATGATGCCTTCAGTAGTGCATATGGAACGTCATAGGAACATCTACATGACCTACAACCCAATGAAGCATATCTATATATGGAAGAATTCTAGGATGTGAAATAATCTTATGCAAACTTGACCTCATCGCATAACACAAGGGGGTCTCCAGGATGGGCTGACCTGGATCTATTTCTTCTGAACTTCCCTCCACTTCTTCCTCGAGCAACTTATACATGCCATACCAGGAACATATGTTTGTGTTTATCCTTGTAATAATGGTATCAGAGAATAGGATTGCATTGGTATTTTTATTGTTCAGATCCTCCATTGTTGGTTGTTGAGGTACGTGCAGTTTCTTGACCTGTTTCCCCATGAATTGATCCCTCGAAAATCATGGAGAGCCTGGAGCTTGAATACACAAAGAGGAAAATAATATTGATATTTTACAAAACTAGTTTACAACTTATTGATATTTTCAAAAACCAACCATCATTTCATAAGGTTTGAGAGAAAATGCAATTTCAACACTCAAATGATGTGAACAACATGCAAGGTGATGATCTGATCACGTGTGAATTTGTTGAACTAGATGTTTAAAAGACTAGCATTTACTCACAAAGGTGTTTTTTGTTAATCATATTATTAGACTAGATGTTTAAAAGACTAGCATTTACTCACAAAGGTGTTTTTTGTTAATCATATCTTGGCATTACAGAGTCTTCTTTTTGGCATGACCTTATGCAAAGCAGTGGAACTTACACTATTACCTTCGCACACACTTCATTTCTTCACATAATTTACTTCTACACAACCCTTACCCTGGCACATTGACTATTTTCACATAGAATTTAGCTCCGCACATGGCTTACCTACACCATTTTGTTTTCCCTTATAATTATTCAATAGTAACAGTAAGGATTGGGCCAAAAATTCAAAAAAATTTATTGAAATCGTTAAAAAAATTCGAATCCGTCAACAATGTTGATGAAGACATAGGATATATAAACAATAATTACCATAGACATTTTCTGCTACATCAATTATTCCCATACCTATATTATAGGTACAATGATGAACAAAAGCACAACGGTAAAATGTTGTTGCATGTGAGCAAAGAACTAATAGTTCTTGATACAATCAATATAGTGGTGGCACAACATATCCAATAAAACAACGAGATTTCCACCAAATATTCTAATCAAATGTAATGTTCCCATTGAGATACATGTAGGAAACTATAACATAGAATATAACATTGTTAATAGTGTTGATGTAATATGAAAACAATATACAAAAAAAAAAAAAAACTATAACTAGTATCCCACAAATTGACACTCATATGCCTAGAAACCAATCCCTCTTTCATTTGATTCACAATTCAATCTTGACAGGAATACTACTATACGACCAACAATTCATTAATATATCTTATGTGGTTTTTGTAATACAGAAGGAACAAAAACAAACATGAGATACAATTACAGTAGTTCGTTTAAACAGTTAAATGAATTTCACGTATTCACAACTCTCACACACAAATTATTTCCCTAATGTCTCAATAATGATAAAAATAATTAGTCAATAATAACTAACTCTAATCATGCACTATCAAAGAAACAATGAAAAAATATTTCAATTTCAATGTCAAATGAGAAATCCAATTAAAGTAGCATTACCATAATCACTCAATCTCGAAAAACGTGAAATCGTAGTGGTCCAGAATTATATTAAGAAAACATAACTTTACAACAATGCACAATATAATTTCATAGCAAAATTAGAACCCATATTTCATAATCACAGTGTTGTTTATATCCTTTGCAATCTTTTTTTATTTAACATCCTAACAATAAAAAAATATGAAAGTAAAATTTTGTTTTCATTTTGAAAAAAAAAAAGTCTTCATCATGTTTGCACCATTCCTGATGAAGCTTCATTGGACAATTGCTACGGTGAGTAAATCTCTCCTAAACTTATGTTGATTGCAAATTCTAGGAATATCCCAGAATCTGACAATCAAGAGAGAGGTCAATTGTTCAACCTCTGTCCTAATCTTTAGATTCTAGGATATTCCTAGAATATGAAATCAACATAAGGATGAACATAAACCTCTAAGAGTTGTGCAAGTTGTGGAAGAGGTTTGAGTTTCATATTGACATGTCACTCAAATATATGTGCTTCCATGATTGGTAGTTCTTGTGTGATTCTATCGGTGACTAGATTATTCATGAGAATGAAACTTTGTGGTTTGACCAAAAATTTCTAGATAGCATCGAGGTTAATATTTCATATCTATTCAATATTATTTGACTACTCTTGTCTCCATTCCTACATCTTCTTTCATAGTGAATTAACATTTGGTAGCTTTTCTTCTCAAATATCCAATCCAAACGTTGTATCTCTGACTACTTGCACTACATATTGTATCAACGAAGAACAACTTTGATATACAATGTTAATTAGTTCTTGTGAATTAAGCAAGTGATATTTCCAACATTTTAAAACTGTTTTCTTCTTCAATACACTATATTGGGTAGGTCGAGGGTGATTATTTTCTCAACATTTTCACAAGTAAGAAACTCAGTTAGTTTCCTATTCACGTCTTCATACTCAACTTATTTTCAATCATATCATTGAATAACAAATATTCTAGACTCTCATGGCCTTAAGCAAAGATTAGCCTATTACATAATTGTTCGTATGCATGAATGAGTTGTAGATTGATGTAATAACCTCATGTTTGAACTTATCAAGGTCAATTACATCGTTTATGTTGCTTCTTTGACTTTAGATTGAATTTCTGTCAATTGAACATTCTTTTGTTAATATGTTAGTTGTAACTAATGAGGTAGTTTTCTTATTTCACCATTCAATCTATGTTGTATCTCTTCTATTTTATGAGTAAATTATTGTTGAGACTTGTATTCTCATAGTTACAATTGAGCTTGAAATTGTTTCCCTTTTAGATAATTGTTTTTCTAGTTGTGAGATTTTTAGCATTATCTTATTAAAAATTTCCATCAACCTATTAACATGAAAAACATTGACATTTGCATATGCTCCCATGTAATCAGCCAACTATTGAACCACCTACCTTTCATCTAACTAAGAGCCATCCCAAAATACCTAGGAAGGAACCTTTATTATTTATTTCTCACTATCAACTTTTCTCTTTTTTTAGTTTATCTTAATCATGACCTTATAATATTTGAAGTAAAAATCCAATTCAGGAATATACTTCATTTCAATAGGTGATAGCGAGTTGATCATTATTTCTTCGTGTGAGCTATCAACAAGAAAAATACTAATGGGTTATTTCATTATCGCTCAAGACATGATCTAACAAATTGTTATATAATTCTCCACATTTGTAGAAGGAGGCGGAAATTGTTGTTGTGACTACTAAACCGGGGTTGATATATTGGTAGGAGACTTAGGCACCTCCTTCTTTTCTCTTCAAATACTAGTAGGTATTTCATCTACTTTCGGTTGCTCTGAAATACTTGTGTGGTCATTAAGAAATTTTACCATTGTTGATCCATTCGGTCTAAGTTGGTATATTTTTCAATAATGTATTCCTTTGAGAGCTCTTCTACAACTTTTGTAAAGGTCTACTTGATCCAGATTTAGGTAGGAACGCAACAGAATAAACATATAACCATAAATACAGAGATGCAGCGGAATTAACACTTCAATTCATTAATATCAAAGAACTGAAATTTGCTTACAGACAGAATGGAAATAAAACTAGCTAGGGCACTGGTAGCTATCTCTGAGAAGAGATGTGGCAGCTACAGGCCTCTGAACTGAGTTACAATGAGGCTCGAGGGCCTATTTATTATTGAGAAACAATGGAGAACCCTAAACATCCCAAAAACCTAACCCTAGGAGATGAAGCACCAAAACTATGGGCCCCGTTTGGGTAAATTGGTGTTTCAACTTCCCAGGGACGTAACTTTGGCATACTATCTCCATTTGACGCACATGATACATCATTAGAAAGCTCTATCCGAGGACTACAATTGTTGGGACGAATTGGATGATCCAATTCGTTGGTAAAACGATACCCAAAAAACGTCGTTTAGGGCCTCAAAACAGCTCCGGAAGTTCAGGACCCGAAAAACTGCTAAAAATAGTAAGTTATGCCGAAACTGAAAAACTGAAAGAGACAATGGTGGGGGCCCAAGTGGAATAGGCGGGTGGCCACCAATATCCACCTAGATCACTACTCAATTTCCCATGAATCATCATTTTGAATAACTATATGCACACTAGATGACAAATCCCTTGCAACATATTCCACACGAGTTTTTTGCCACAAAATCATAGACAAATATGCTAATTTTTTCTTCTTCTTTGTATTCCAGTAAATTCTCATATTGAACGGGAGGAAGGCTTGGGCCTTTTGACAAACTTCCTTGTAGGACTAAACACTATGAAGATGTTATAATAGGAACAATTTTCACGTACATATATTTTATGATAAACTACAACACAAGGGTCTACTACCATCCCTTAAGGGTCATGATATTTTAAAGGAATTTGGGATAATTTGATAACATTCGACGTGAGTAATTCTTTCTTCTCATGCGTGATGTTTTCCAAGATGTAGATGCCCATATGTATGGGAAAACTAGGCCAAATTCTTTTGGAGTTTTTGTGTAAATCATAGGCAATGTCGGTTTCGACATTTTGGTAAGTCACTTCTCTACAAATTAATATTTCGAGAAAAACCTGGGAAAATCATGCAGAGGTCCTTGATAGGTAGCAGCAAATTTCCTTAAAGTACCAGTCACCGATTGGAGCAATTGAAATTTTATAATTTTTAGGTATTCAAGGGGGTTTTAAGTGGAATAGTTTCTCATGAATAGGAATAATTATGAAATGACAAATTGAGTAGAAATGGTCACCATAGTTTTCTTCCCAGAGTTTTGAATGGTAAATATAAATAGCCAATGGGGTAAAGCGGGTCCATTTCCAGCTCATAGCAAGAAAGGAAGTCAAGAAACAAATGGCATCCATAATGTAGGCCGACAAGTAAAAAGGAGGATTTTATAGATCAATTTTGGAGGCTCTAAAACTTCAAACATTCTTGCATATGTTTTCAGATAATAGTTTATCCTAGTTGGAGGAAAATACTTCAAAATATCTCTAAATAAGGGGACCCAGTATAAAGGAAATGTATAACATTTTTTTCACCAAAAATCCTATAAAGCACGAAAATGACAAAATATTTACCAAAACTTAGAGGAGAAATAACATATTCTTCAAAATCTTCCTCTTTAAATTTCTAGTTCTTCATTCTCCATGGTTTAATTAATTCATGCATCCTTTTCCAAAATAAAACACATTCATTTTTTCTAAAATCCTTAATGAAGTCAACATTGTATTGCAATTGGCATTCAAGAATTTTATGCATACCCTAAAGGCTATGTGCTTGAATGGAAAAAATAATGATGCCTTCAGTAGTGCATATGGAACGTCGTAGGAATATCTACATGACCTACAACCCAACGAAGCATATCTATATATGGAAGAATTCTAGGATGTGAAATAATCTTATGCAAACTTGACCTCATCGCATAACACAAGGGGGTATCCAGGATGGGCTGACCTGGATCTATTTCTTCTGAACTTCCCTCCACTTCTTCCTCGAGCAACTTATACATGCCATACCAGGAACATATGTTTGTGTTTATCCTTGTAATAATGGTATCAGAGAATAGGATCGCATTGGTATTTTTATCGTTCGGATCCTCCATTGTCGTTTGTTGAGGTACATGTAGTTTCTTGCCCTGTTTCCCCATGAATTGATCCCTAAAAAAGCATGGAGAGCCTGGAGCTTGAATACACAGAGAGGAAAATAATATTGATATTTTACAAAACTAGTTTACAACTTATTGATATTTTCAAAAACCAGCCATCATTTCATAACGTTTGAGAGAAAATGAAATTTCAACACTCAAATGATGTGAACAACATGCAAGGTGATGATCTGATCACATGTGAATTCGTCGAACTAGATGTTTAAAAGACTAGAATTTACTCACAAAGGTTTTTTTTGTTAATCATATTATTAGACTTTAATTCATGCTTATCATACATTAATACATTAATTACCTTTAATCCGCATTGCGGGTTATTGTAATTGCTTATGTGGCATTCTGTGAAAATGCCACAGTGTGCCTGATATTATATCTGACAATGAACTTAGAAATTGGTTTTATGAACCGATTAGTTATGCTTAGTTGGAAACTTCCACTGCTAGTAAAACATCTGCAAGGAGATGAAGTGTCAACTCGCAAAGGACATTTGATAATGCAGTACATGATACTTTCATACTGATTTGGTAAAACTAAATGACACATGGAAATATCATGTGAGGCCATGTGTAATAATACACCAATTACATTTAAAATATAATTAAGGCTTATAATTATGATACACTACCTCTACCAACTATACTACATTTCACTTTCAATATTGGAAAATCTATAAAGTCTTGCATAATGAATAATTACATATGAATTCTTGTAATGCACCATAAATAAAGTCATGTCCAATGATTACCTATGACTTCTTTCCATGCTCCATAAATAAGGTCACATATTTTCATAGTAGTTTATTATAGTATAATAGAACCATATCTACTCATCATGATCAACGACCACTATTTCCCATCGGACTCCAACTTGCTCAAGGGTTAACACTTCCAAAAACAACAATGTATTTTTCACCCAATCACATCCAACGATCTACAATCCTTTTGGATCAATGACCTTGGTTAGGGAAACCTACATGAAATATGTGTGTAGTTGAAAGAGTATTCGATTAATTTCACTTAGCATTCATTATTAGAAAAAGAAAAAGAACATTTTAGGAATTTTTTTTCTTTATTTTTTATTTACATGTTTGAGGTAATGTTTGTTGGTTATTTTTATTTTGGTTTGCTAGTAAAGTTGTGTCTATCCCAAGTTAACTCTATCTCTAAGAAACACATCCCAAATTCTTTGTCAAACTCTAACCAAAATTGTAAATTTTGTGAAAGTGTTAATAGATCATTAAGAGTCGAGGGAAAACTAGTTTAAGATAAGTTTATAACCATGTTAGATGTGATGAGGAAAGAATCAATGGAATTGAAGTTATCTCATTCACATACACCATTGAACCAATATGTGGTTGCACATATGTTTTCAAATAATTCAAACATGTGGAAAATGAAATGTTATGAGGTTACTTAAGTGCATGTGAAACACTTGTGATGAATAGCAACATATAGATATGAATCAAAAAAATACATTATGAACTATCTTCTTTGTGTATAAAACACATGTTAGAGACACAATTGGAAGAGAGTCCCTAAATCCCATAACATGGCAATGAGCTTAAATGAGTAGAAGAGAACACAATGCACAAGTGGGTTTGCTTGAAAATGGATATTGAATGAAAGATGTTGAATGCAACCCTGCCCACAAAGAGCTTTAGCTATGGTATTGTATAATTAGTGGCTTTGGAGAGGTCATTACATCTCATGGTCAAAAAAATAAATTACTAATGTGCCAATGAAAGTAGAATGGATTATCAGAATCCCATGTATATAAAAGATCCAAACATATCCCATGTATATAAAAGATCCAAACATATTTAATGAGGGAAACAATTATTCTAATGTAGATGCCAATGATTACCTAGTGGTAATTGATTTAGAAGAATTATTTTATTTTATGGATCACAATGGAATCATAAGATGAACAATAGAATGCAAGATCAAAATTATATAAAGAAGAATTTAATGTAACAGGTTCAAGTAGTTGCATATGATATTCATATCCTCCATGTTTATCTAAATATAATCTAGATGTAAGGAATGGCATATTCAAGTGAATATCTAAGTCTGGTTTATCCAATTATCTAATGGTACAAGATAAACCAAAATATGATATACTATAAGATAATAATAATGTTGAAAAAATGAGGAGCATATGATTTTTTTTTCCCCATGAATTACGATAGAAGCCTAATAATAACTAAGGTTAATATATTTTTGGCAAATCTTCATCTGGACTTGATTGGATTTTATCAAAAAAATCCACACATATTTTCTTAAAATACGATCAAGTTAGGTCCAATTCTCACTATTGTTGAAAAAACTGAACTTGCATCCATACTATAAATTTGTCCAAAATGAAAAATATAGGGGCGATATGGTGCACACGCCCACCAACAATAATCAATTTCCACTAATCATTTATTAAAAATACTAAATGGTAGCTTAAATTTGTTTATGGTTATCTTTATAATTCAATTGACACTAATAATTTATTAAAAATACCAATTGGTAACTTAAATTTGTCTATTGTTATCTTTATAATGGAATTTTTTTATGACAATTTGGAATCCAAACAAATTAATTACTCAAATCCTGGCTTTCCCAAGGAGAAAATAGAATCAACATCCATGTTTTATTTTTTATTTTATTTAGAAGAAATTAATTTCAACCCATTTGATAAAAATTATAGAAATTTATATAATTATTTTATATATTTTTATTGAAAATAAAAATAAAAAATAACTTAATTTTGATGATAATTCTCTACATATTTATATTTTTCACCTAAAATTAAAACGTTTTCACAAATAAATTATAAGATTTCTTGAATTTCATGATGATACATTTTAAATTTTAAGGAACATTAAGTATGATGTTTTAAGTAGTTATTGATATTTGTTAGAATACTATGAAATTATATTTAAATTTATGTACGCCATGAGAGTCGAGGAGAATTGACCATGTGACCTTCTTATTAACAAGGTATTCTTAAGGAATCGACCAATTGAGCTAATTTTTATGGCTTAATTTTTTCTCTACTTATATTAACTTGTACATAACATATCATGTTGTATATAATATTTTTATATAAGTATGTTTTTAGAGAAAAAAGTAAAAAGTGTTGTATATATTTTAAAATATTTCCTATTACCATTGATTTTATTGTAAGTTATTCTCTCTTTTATTTTTTATTTGGTTAAGTTGTGTGAGTCCTAAGATGATTACATGCTTAACCTTTGGCTTGAGAAACTGCAACCTAGAGGTACTTAAGCCGTAAAAATTAGTCGAGGATCACATCTAGCATGGGTCACACTAGCCATTAACATGGCTGGATTTTTTCCCACGGAGTTTACAACCAGTGACCTTCGCATCTAGGAGTGTATTAACAGAACACGCCATCACTATAAATTATCTTGAATTTCCAAAAATCTTGATTTTGTTTTAAATTATGTTTAAATGTTAATTTTGTTTTTTTCACTAAAACATGAATATTTTAATGTTACTATCTAAATCTGTAATAATAAAATAGTAATAAATTATTTCCTATAATATTGTTATAAATATAATTTCATTTCTATATAATTTAATAATAAAAATATAATCTCTACTTGAATAGAGATTAATAAAACAAAATTATATTATATTTATATGAAAATCATTTATCTTGAAAATAAAAAAAAATTATAATTAATAATATTAATTTTAGAAAATATTTTTTTTCGAATACCATCACAAGGAGCGAAGACTGAATCCAAATCTTCAGTAATTATAATAAACTCCTATTAATATAATGTATTATTCAACCATATTTAATCGGACATAACCATGGCAAAACCCAGTAAACTTTTGTCCAAAAATTGTATTTTTCTGGATGATACAATCAAACATTGACTATGGAGTCAAATGTCTGACAAAAGAATGGGAGATTCAAAAGAAAGAGGGGCTCTGAATAGAAATAAAGGACATATCAGATAAGCTTTGTAGTCTACATGCATATTTTGTTAAAAAAGCACCCGATCAGGAGACATACAATCAAATTGAAATACTACAGAAAAGAAAGATGGAGATCTTGAGGATTTAAGAACTGACATGGAAGCTGAAAAGATAGATTAATTGGCTCAAGGAAGGAGACCTGAATACAATTTTTTTTCACAAAAGTGCAAATGATAGGAGAAATAAGAGCACTATTTGGCACATTCAAAGAGAGGATGGGAGTTATGCTACAACAACACAGGAGATTATGGAGGAGGCCTACAAGCATTTCTCGTCTTACTATCAAGCAGACAAGGACATCGACTCAGATTGCCAGTGCTGGGTATTGCAACATATCCCCAACATGTTTGAAGATGAGTCCATCAGATTATTAGGCTTAGAAGTCACAAAATGTGAAGTGTTATCGACCCTGAAGTCTTTTCCTCATGACAAATGCTCGGGGCCGGATGGCTGGCCAGCGGAATTTTATATTCATTTTATTGATATTATGGATGATGAGATCACTACAATTGTTGAGCAAGGCAAGATATTGGGACACATACCGTCAAGCGTGAATGCCACCTTTTTGGCTCTCATCCCCAAAATATCTGATCCAAAGGTCTTCTCGCATTTTAGACCGATTGCACTGTGCAATCTTATATATATACTTTCCTCTAAAATCATCGCCAATAGGATTAGGGCGACTTTGTTAAAGGCCATTTCTCGGGAGAAATTGATGCAGGAGCATTAGCTCCGAAAAACACCTTGTATTTTATTTAAGCTAGTAGTTTCATGTTTTGAAGAAATATTAAATTTCATGTAAATATTAATATAATTTTGAGTGATTAATTATATTTTAATTAATTATTTGTGAGAGTTTGTAAATGTTTCCAAACAACTGGAAACATGAGAGAAATTAGTTTCAAGATAATTTAGAATTAATGATGGAGCATAAGTTGGAATTAGTTTCTAACTTTTAGGGATAAAAATCTACCTTTTAGGGATGTTGAGAGATTTAGGGATTTGTTGAGATTTTAAAGGGATAGAACTCAATTTAGTGCATTTTTAATTTGTATAAATTAGAAGGCCTCAAAGGCAATTGAGCAGGTAGGATAGAATAGAAAGGAGAAAGAAAAGCTTGGACAGCCAAAGCTTGTAAGGCCCCGGAAATTTTAAGGCCATTACTGTTGAATATCCGGCAAAGACAAAGTCTGTAAGTGTTTTCATTGTTAATGTAAAAAATGGTTTCAGAATTGTGTGGTTCGATTTCTGAAGTGGAGTATATTTTCTGCAATTGGGTTTAAATGGAGAATGCATGTTTTATATAATTTGGTTGTGAAATCGTTGTTTATGAGTTCATTGCAAAACTATTGAAGAAATTGAATCGAGCATTAAATCCTGTGTGAATGGTTAATTTTCAATGTATTGGGTCGTGATTTCGGTGTTGAATCCAATGAATGCGGCGTTGTCCTTTGGGTTTGATTTGGTATAAATTTAAGCAGTGTCAAAATCCTGTAGAATCCATAATGAATCGATTGCAGAAATTGTTATTAGATTAACGTGGTGAAGCCATAAGACATAAACCCGTGTAGAACTGAATTGAGCATAGAGATTGTTGGAATTAACAATGTTAATTCGTTGAAACTATATTAATTTATCACTGCGGAAACGGAGAGTTCCGATTCTATTTCAAGATGGAGGAAGAGCGGTTCTGAAATCGATTTGTGTACATGAGAATCGATAACCTTTCAGTCGTTTCAATAAAAAAATGGCAAACGATCTCAATGTTAATTACTTAACATACTCAATGTGTGAAATTGATATCAGGAAAGACTGTTTGCAGGAGCGGGTGTGATGAATTAAGAGACAGCGTTTGCAGGATCCGATTCAATGTGAAAACAACAGATGTTTTGAACTGAATTCCATTAAATTGACTTGTTGATTAAGTTGAGTCATGAGTTTTTTAATCCAGTCGAATGTTTGATTGCCGGATACAGCATAAACTGGATGTAATTAGTATAATTGGGACGCACAGTGAATACAAGTACAGTGCAAGTGAAGATGGGTTCTAACATTGGCATCGATTTGCAGAATGTTGTTTGTTGAAATCGCTTTACCTATTTGAGTTTGTGCGATGTAATTAAATCGATGGAGATCGATTCTAGTCTTAATTATAGCAAATGAATCAAGTTAAACCGCAGACAGTGTTATGGTAAGGTTGTGGGTTGATTCCGTGTCATTTTATAATGCAAGTGCAGGTTGATTTGAGTTTTATTAGCGCTTAAGAAGTTTTGATTAATGAACTGAATTTGTAAGGTGAGTTCTGATTGAAATCGACTCTGAATAACGACTCTGTTTGTATTTAAAAACACTGCCTTAGCGCTGAAAAGGTTGTATAAACACTGGCCTTTAAAACTGTATAGAGAAATGGCAATTCCATAACAATTACAGAGGTGCAGATGCTGAGATGCATGTTGAGTAAAGAATGTGGGTATTGCATATCTAGGCTTGCATAAGAGGTAAGTTACTTTAATTTGAATTCTGGTCAAATATAAATTGGGAGCGCAGTTATCAAAGCAAACAAATTCGAGTCTTGCTTACACTGTGATGCAGTGGTATTAAGCACATTGGCGCATTTGACTTTTAAAAGCCCTATGAAATGGAAGTGAGGAATGATGTTTATTGGATGAAAGTTTGTGAGTTTGAATGGAAGTTATGTATAAGATTTGGGATGATGTGTAACAAAGAAGCTTCCAAAAGAAGTTGAATTTGCCAGAAATGGGATTTTCTCAACAAGAAACAAGAATTGCATTTTTGATATGCAATAGAGTGTGATTCTGGGGTTTGCAGGGTGAGCCTGCATCAGAAATATGGTTTCCTAAAAGGACGATCTATTCATGATGCTATTTCTATTGCTCGGGAAGTGTTGCATTCCATGCACGCTAGGAAAAAGGATGCTCTCATCATGAATATTGATCTCCTAAAGGCCTATGATAGAGCTGACTGGTCATATATCCGCCTTGTTCTGCTAAAGGTTGGGGTCCCCATTGGGTCCATCTGATGGATTATGGGATGCATCTCCTTGGTCAAATATGTTGTTATCATAAATGGGATGCCTACTTATTTCTTTGGTGTTGAACGTGGGTTAAGGCAGGGATGCGCTTTGTCACCCCTGATTTTCATACTTTTCATGGATGGTTTTAGCAACCTCATGAAGATGGCTTTGAGAGCGGGCTACATTGATAGATTCTCTTTTTCTAATTCTGTGAGTGTTTCCCATTCCTTATTTGTTGATGATTTGCTTCTTTTCGGGTGACTCATTCGAAATCATTGGTTCTATATACACTTTTTACTTATCTTTTTTGTTGTTTCATCTGGACTATGTATAAATAAGGAAAAATATTTTCTTCTTAGTGAATTTGGTGATGAGGCAGATATTTCTTTTATTGCTGGTTTTCTTGGTGTTCAATCAAGACAGGCAACAGAAGGGTTTCTATATCTTGGATACAGGATTAAACCATGTGGTTATAAGGTGAAGGATTGGTTATGGCTCGTTGAGAAATTTAAATTTAAATTCTCAAAATGGACTCATAATTGGTTGTCACTTGGGGGTTGGTATATTATGATTCAAGCGGTCCTGTCCCGGCTTATTGTTTTCTGGGTCATCTCTTCTTCATTCCGGAGAATATCATCACTCAAATCAACGACATTATAGCTCGGTTTTTATGGGGCGGGTCAATATGGAAAAAAATCACCACCTTTGCAAGCTGGAGATATTATTCTGTCTGAAAAATATGGGAGGATGGGGTATTTTAAACACCTGAGCTTTCAACTCAACCCTTCTCACAAAATCTTTGTGGTGTGCAGTAAATAGCAATGGTATATGGTCTCAAATCATATCATGCAAATATGTGTCGGATGACCCCCTGCACTTAATTCACTACCATCAATTTAAATTTCCACGATCCATGTCGGCTATATGGCTGGGCTTTAGAAAGATCATACATATATTTGCAGAGGGGTTGGCTTGGATATTTGGTAATGGGCATAACACTATATTGAGCGGAGACAGGATTTGCGGTATGTCTGAAGCTACACTCATCAGTAATCAGATGGTACACCGATTGGCTTACAGAGGAATCATATATTTATCACAGGTGATACATTTCTGGGATCATAGCGCGCCTATTCTCATAACAGCCACATAGATGGGTCTTTCGGGACTAGATGTTGCTGAATGGATGGGATATAAGGGGAAAATTCAAGCAGTCGCATTATGCCTCTGTAATGATTGGATACAAAATAGTATGGGTACGTAAAATGAAGAATGATGTCTTGATTGTGAAAAATATTTGCTACAATATAAACATTTTTTCCATTCTAGATTACACTTCTATTGGTTTTGAGAAATTCTGGCATCGGAAAATTTCGACTAAAATTTTTCTATTTTGGTGGCTGGTGTTGATCATGTCAACACTCTATTAAAATTTTGACAAGAAATCTCGCTTAAACCTTTCAAACCCCCTCTTTTTCCCCTGAGAAATTCGTTTTATGCTCATCATTACCTTCTCCCAGCCTCAAAACTGCATAAAAGGGCCTAAATCCCCCATAATAATATATTTAAGGCCTAGCCCCTGCACCTTTTTCTCCACATGACCGAAAATCGAAACCGAGCGCTAGCCATGAAGGCGCTTATCACATATATATATCAGGCGCATTTATAACCGTTGATCTGTACATATCTGACAGCATTCGCAAGTCTTCATCGCGCCTGTGGCCCACGCCGTTCATCGCCCAAATTGCCCGTCCATCGTCCGTTTAAACTGCAGATCAACGGTTCGCAGCTCACCCACCCTGGTGGTCCCCCCTTCGTGCACTGTACAAAACCGGTGGTTTATATCGCACCACCTTTCCGAGGCGGGCGATATTTCTCATTTCATAGCGATGCCATTCATCGTGTGACGTGTGTCTCGCGCACTATTTCAAAACCACCTGCTCATCGCGCGTTATAGTTTGGCAGCGGACGTGGCGTGATATGCACGTGAGCCGTCCGATCTAGAACTACCCATCCGACGGTGATCGCTCCTCAAAGCTGCGCGGAAGTTAACACAAGGAAGCCGTACCCCTGGCCCACAGTCCATCGCCCTCCGACGCATTTTCAGCTGTCGATCTCCTCCTGAGATCTGACGATCCAGATCACTTACCTCTCCGCCAGTTGACTTCGTAACTCCACGTCACCCATTCCACATGTTTGTCGTATTTTTCCTCCACCCTTATATATTTCATTCATTAGTCAAATTTCAAATGTTTTACGTTAAAAACTTTCACCAGTCCATCCTCCATCGTTTCACTGTGTTTTTTGCCGCCACCCTGCATTGTTCCACCATTTCTCCATGTCCGCACGACCATTTTCATTGACTCCACCACATCCACCATCCCCATGCATGGTTTTCCTAACGAGTTTGTGGGTTTTGCAGGGTTACAGCGGCGGAAAACTGCCATGATTTACAGTCTCTACTGCTGTAATAGAGAGCATATCAAAGCACCATTTTTCAGAGGCTGTAATTATGGAGAAGGCTTGGGAAGCTGTTGTGATATGAATTCCATTAAAGGAACAGATCTAAAATCTGTCAAACCCTCCATAGTCATTTAAAACACAGATTGCGCAGATGGAGACATTAATGGAGCAGCAGAGAAATATCAGTGAGTGATCGAGGAATTCAACGTTCAACATTGAAGATCTTAAACTGTAATTTAGGGTTTAGAAGGCAGAGGGTACCATTCACAGAAAACAATAACCTACAGTTTTCTTTTCAGCACCATTTTCTTTCTGGAAAGGACGGAATGTCTATGTGATTTTACTTCTTTGCCGTGTTCCTGAAGAGACTTCTACCCAGTGCATTTATTTCAGTAAGCAGGCAGCAGAGTACATACAGCGCTACAGAGTCATCCAGCAATATGGGCGTACTTGTTTTCGCCATCTTGTCTTAATGAGGCAGATTAAATGTTCATCACCTACTCCCTTTTCGAGCTTTCTTTTTCTCCTATAAAGCTCCCAACGAACAGATGATTTAAGGTTCCAGATTTTATCAGAAAATCATGCAGTGAAAGAATTTTTGTATGCATTTTGTAAAAGTTCTTATATGAATGTACAGAGCTTGTGGGGTCTCAGTGAGGAGGAGTTCCATCTTTAAAAAGGATTCTGGTCTTTGATTTCTCACAGTGTGTAACTTTCTCTCTTATGTGTTATTTTAATAGATCACTTTCATTTCATACATCTTTCCTGTATCATGTTTCTGGAATGCGAGTGGCTCACTGATTTTTATTATGGATTTATCCTAGTTGATACCCATGCTCGGATTAGTCAAGTGCTTTAAATATGGTTCAGGCATGATATTTTGTCTCACCATTCACTCAAACCATATTTCTGCTATATTAGTTTCTTTGGGAGGGTATTTTTAAAATGCTATTGTCGTGTATGGATTCTTAAATTGGTAATCCCATTACATGGTGATATTGTGTATCTAGATATCAGCTCAATGAACACTAGTATTCTCTTAATATTTCATTCACAACATACACCTTCTGATAATTTATTTCTGTGAGGTATTTCTGAATTGGCCCTCTTTACAGTAAGCTGTCTCTGAATTGTCTGTTGCTTTTATATTAGAGTTTTGCACATTGCCTCTATAGTATTCCTTTCTCTGTGTCAGTTTCTGAAGGTCTTGGTCCCATTCAGATAATATTTATTGCTTTCAGGATATAGCATGAGAGCTTTGTATTGATAACCTTCCCTGTTATATCATATGCTCCTTGCTAATATAAGATGTCCTAGGCACTGGTCTTTCACAACTCAAGGTTGTCTCTAATAATTACAACATCTTTTTGGTGCCGTTGCCGAGGAACGAGGTTGAGAAAATTTAAATCCCTAGGCCTCGACAAAACCTAATTCACTCTTCAAGTAGGTGAGTATGAAGAGTTGATAGTTGTAGATCCCTCACCTTGGCGACTCCACATTCGTTTATTAGATAAATTTATTTGCAGTCTCGGCTCCTCGTAAGCCACACCTGAGGTTAGATACGTCTCAGCCAAAGACACCTTCAGCGTCTGACCCAGAGAAGATCATACATAGAAGAAATTGGATGGAAATAAAATTATTTCACTCTGAAATTCCTGAATTGTCTACCGAAAACTTTCCATCCTCTTCTTCTCAAGTAGCCCAAGTGCTAGTTCTCGACTCCACTGTGGGAGATACCGATTATTATTCAGATAGTCCACCCCGGGGAGGTGTCAGAAATAAAGATTATTTTCACCCTACTCCTGAGGTCGAAGAGGTCAAAGAAGTCACTGAAGTATCTGCTATTAACAGACCATTATTGCCCTCAACACCTCAGGCTGTTGTTCATTATATCCCTATTGTTATTCATACTCCACTTCCACCTCCTCCTCCTGTTACTCATCAAACTACTGCACTACCTCCACCCCCTCCAATGGCCAATGTTCCAGGCTTCTTGCTAAATAAATATGCCCCCTTGGCATTACCCCAAGTGTTAAATTATATGCCTCAAGATTATCTGAAGATTTTACCCCGATTCAATGGGGAAAACGAGATTGATGCTCAAAAACATCTTGAGGTCTTCTGTTCTTTTGCATAGAATTTTAATGTGGAACATTTAGATGTAGTCTTAAGGCTGTTTGTCCAGTCTCTTGATGGTGAAGCTTAAAAATGGTTTAATACATTGGCAAGCCGTTCTGTTACCACTTGGGAAATAATGGAAGACACTTTTCTCAAGAAATGGGGAGAGAAGAAGGATCATGGACATTGTCTTACTGAGTTCAATACACTCAAGAAAAGACATAATGAAGGGGTGTCAGAATTTATCAAGAGATTTAATAAATGGTATTTGAGTCTTCCTGCCGATATGAAACCTCATCAAACTGCTGCTAAAGTTGTTTTTGTAACAGCCTTTGATTCATAATTTGGTTTCTCTCTCAGAGAAAGAAAGCCTGCTACTCTGGATGATGCTCATACAGATGCACTAGAGTTGGAAGCAAACTTTGCCTCCACTGGCAAATCAAAGGGAAAATCTAAAAAAAAGATACCAGAAGAAGGGGCAAAGAGGAGTTATCTACCTCTAACCAAGACAGAGACTCAGCAAATGACAGAATTGAAGAAATGAGCAAAATGATTAAGAACCTTTCTGGTGAACTGGTCAAGCTTGAATTGGAGGCCAAGAATTCAGCCTCCAAGAATTTCCACAATGCTCCAAAAAGAGGTTAAAATCCTCAGTACAGGAAACCACCCCTGCAGATATTGCCAAGGGAACCAAAGGAGCAACAAGATCAAGTACCACACACATTGTACTTGGAAGGTCCAGTAGATGATCCTACTAAAGACACTGCTTATGGACTGGAGGATGCAAATCTTGATTTTTCAAATAGTGATGGAGAAGAATGCCCTTTGCAAGGAAATGATGGAACCAAGTGCTCATTGCAAGAAGAAGAAAAGGCTAGAGACACAGAAGACGCAGAAATTGATCATTATTGTAAACAATTTGCTGATTTCATGCAAGCATAGTTCAATAGAAGGTATGATCTCAAATCTTCTAGGAAGAGGACCCGTACTCAAGATCAAGAAAAAGAGCTACCTTAGAAGGAAGCACCCGCTCAGAAGGAGTCAACAATACAAAAGGTCACAGATAAAGGTAAGGGCCCTCTAAACAAACCTTTACAGTCTAATGATAAAATTCCCTCCTCTTCAAAAGTAGTCATTCCCCCTAATACCAAGTTTGTGTCAAAAGAAGTCAAACCCTCAGCTGAAAATAAAGAGTCAAAAGAGGTTGTAATAGAAAATTCCCCTTCTGTTTTCAGTCTGCAAAAGGAACTTGAGAAAGTCAAAATCCCAGTTCCCTTGACTGAACTATTGAAGCAGCCTGCATAGATTCAGTCACAAGTCACCTCTTTCATGCTCCCTCCAGAAGCAGCAAATCCCCCAGATAGTCTCAACCTTCAAGAAGAAAGACCCATGGTTGTCTTTGGCCCACATGTTGAGGAATTATATGCTTCTACCCTCCCTTCTATGTGTCTCTAGTGATTCATGACCTACTATTACATAACTGTATGTTAGATTCTGGAGCTTCCCATAATCTTATACCACTGTCAGTCATGGAACAACTAGGATTACAAAACACTCGTCCATACAAGGACCTCTATTCATTTTATTCCAAAAGAGTTAAATGCCTAGGGATGATCAAGGATTTGGTGGTCAATTTGGCCCAAATCCCAGCAAAAAGTGTGGTGATGGACATCGTGGTGGCTGACATCCCAGCTCGCTTTGGTATGTTGCTATCAAGGTCCTGGGGAACAAAAATTGGTGGGTCAATCAAGTTGGATTTAACATATGCTACTATCCCAGTTTTTGGTGGCCAAGAGAGGAGGTTGTACAGGGAAACTAGATTTTTCAAGATGGTGACTAAGGCTGACAACTCTATTAATTCACCAGTTTACAGTAAAGAAGGAGATTTCTCATGCTTGATGCTAGAAGAAGATCAAGATTACGCTCATGAACCATCTTTCTACCAGATCAAGACTGAGCAGCCCTCAGAGAGCCATGAAGCAGGAATCTGGACACTTCATTTTGATGGAGCAAATTCAAGAGAAGGAAATGGAGCTGGAATATTATTTATTTCTCCTACAGGAAGATGGGTCCCATTCTCTTTCAAGCTAGAGTATGAAGCCACCAATAATGTGGCTGAATATGAAGCACTTCTATTGGGATTGCAGACAGCCAGGAACATGAACATACAAAGTTTAAAAGTTATGGGAGATTCAGAACTGGTGGTTAGACAAGTCAGGAATCAGTGTCAAACCAATCACCCTCGGCTAAGAGCTTATAGGAATGAAGTTTGGGACATGGTGGAAAATTTCTTCTTGGCATTTAACATCCAGTTCATGCCCCGAGAACAGAATAGGATGGCTGATTCCCTTGCTGTGGCTGCTAGTACATTTCGTCCACCTCAGAACCCTCTCCTAAGATATGAAATTGAGGTACGTTATCGACCATCAATCCCAGATAACATCAAGCACTGGCAGGTATTTGAGGATAAAGAACAGATGAAGAGATTCCTGGAAATAGTAGGATAATTCTCAAATATGGAGATTGACGCTGATGAAGAAGGAGAGTCTGAAGACACTTCAGAAAGAAATTGGGAGGAGAAAATGGCAAGTATTAAAGTGTTGAAATTGAAGGGAAACATTATACCTAGAGGGTTGGTGCCTCTGGAAAGATTGTTTGACAAGAATGATGTCCCACTGCAGCCAAATAGAGTCACGGAAGAAAATCGGGTAGAAGAACCGAATCTTGGTACTGAGGCTAACCCCAAAATTGTAAAAATATCCAAGAAGGTCCCAGAAGAATATAAAAATCCATATCATAAATTATTTCAGACTTACAAAGATGTGTTTGCATGGTATTATCAGGACCTAAAAACTTTTGACATCAGTATCATGCAACACAAAATTCCACTAAAGGGAGATGCAAAACCTCATAAGCAGAAGCTCCAACAAATAAATCCCCTGCTGCTTCCCTCTATCGAGAAGGAAATCAAGAAGCTGCTAAAGGCCAAAATAATCGTGCCATTGAGGTACTCTGAATGGGTGGCAAACCTAGTCCCTGTTCGAAAGAAGAACGGAGAAATAAGGCTGTGTGTGGATTTCTGAAATTTAAATAGGGCATCCTTAAAGGATAATTATCCACTGCCTAAGATGGATCACATCCTGCAGAAGGTAGTTGGAGTTTCTAGGATGTCAATGATGGATGGATTCTCTGGTTATAATCAGGTGGCCGTACTTCCAGAAGACCAAAAGAAGACTACTTTCAGCACACCATGGGGTACATTTATGTATGCCAGGATGCCTTTTGGGTTGATTAATGCAGGGGCCACTTTTCAGAGGGCCATGGACATTGCTTTTGTTGGGGAGCAAGATAAATTTTTGGTAGTCTACCTCAATGATATCACTGTATTTTCAAAGAATGATATCGAGCACATTGAGCATCTGCGTAGAACCTTTGAGAAATGCAGAAGGTATGGTCTCTCTCTGAACCCTCAGAAGTCATTATTTTCATTAGAAGAGGGTAAACTTTTGGGACACATTGTGACTAAAGATGGGGTGAAGATAGATCCTAAGAGGGTATAGGTTATAAATGGTATTGCTCTTCCCAGAAATAAGGAGGTGCAGGTATTCCTAGGGTGCATTAATTTCCTAAGAAGGTTTATTCCTAACTATGCTGAAATAGTTAGACATATAACTGACATGCTGAAGAAAGACAATGAAGTTAAATGGTCCCAGGAATCACGAGAGGCCTTTACCAGAATAAAAAATGCTTTTGCAGAAGCCCCTGCGCTAGCTGGACCAGATTATGCTAAACCTTTCATGATCTTTTCTTTTGCATCACCTCATACAATAGCAGGAGTTTTATTGCAGAAAAATGAGGAAGGGTACGAGCAGCCCATCGCCTTCTTCAGTCAGGTGCTCCGTGATGCAGAATTAAAATACAACATATTAGAAAAGAAAGCATACGCCTTAGTGAAATCCCTCAAAGCATTCCGCACGTATATGTTGCAGTCCCATATCACTACATTTGTGCCTACAGCTGCTGTAAAAGATATTCTTATCCAAGGGGATAGTGAAGGAAAAAGGGGGAAGTGGATTGCCAAAATACAGGAGTATGAGCTAGACATCCGCCCTACCAAGCTGATCAAAGGGCAAGGGCTTGCCAAAATATTATCTGAATCAAACTATCAGGCTCTGGGTATAAATTTGTCCATAATAGCAAGTGAGGAATCTGAGGAGAAAGAAGAGCGACAGGGAATTGGGGTAGCTACTCCGGAATCACATATAAAGTACCTCACCAGTTAGTGGTACAAATAGATAGTAGAATATCTCCTCACACTCAGCTGCCCTCCAAGTTGTGATAAAGCTAAATACAGAACATTGAGATTGAAATCACAGAAGTACATAGTCGCCAATGGCCGGCTATACTGGTGAGATCCCTCAGGCATCCCACTCCTATGTCTCACATAGGATGAGGTAGAGAGTATTATAGCCGAATTTCATGAAGGAATATGTGGGGGTCATTACAGTTGGAGGGCCACTGCTCAAAAAATCCTGAAGGCTAGTTTTTATTGGCCCAAGCTTTTTGGAGATGTTTTTTCCCAGGTTAGAGCTTGTGAGAAGTGTCAGAAATTTGCTGAAATACAGAAGTTGGCACCTCTTCCCATGATTCCCGTGCACGTGGATGAACCATTCGGACAATGGGGAATTGATTTTATAGGAGAGATACATCCTCCATTGAGTGGTCAGCATAGGTGGATTTTAACTGCCACTGATTATTTCATAAAATGGGTGGAAGCCATACCTGCGAGGAACACAACAGATACTGTGATAATAAAGTTCATGGAAGAAAACATCATATCCAGGTTTGGCTGCCCTGCCAGAATAATGACTGATAATTCCCAGGCCTTCAAGTCTATAAAGTTTGTGAGTTTTTGTCAGCAGTATAACATCACACTAAGTCACTCTACAACCTATTACCCACAAGGAAATGGCTTGGCAGAGTCATCCAATAAAACCCTGGAGAGGGCACTGAAGAAGGCTATCAATGAAAATCAGAAAAACTGGGATTCCCAATTGAAATTCGCTCTATGGGCCAATAGAATTTCCAGCAAGAGAGCAACTGGGAAATCCCCATATGAATTAGTATATGGGAGGGAAGTAGTATTTCCTATACAGTTAGCCCTACCAGTAGCCCGATTCATACAAGAAAGCCAAGAAGAGCCTGATGATATGACCAGGAGAATAAATCAGCTGGTGGAATTGGAAGAAACACGAAACCAGGTCAGTCAAAGGCTGACTGAATATCAAGAGAAGACAAAGTACCTTTTTTATCAGCATGCCAAGGACAAAAATTTGCAGATTGGTGATTTAGTGCTCAGGTGGGATATCCGGAGGGCTGAAAAAGGAAAACATGGTAAATTCAACCCACTCTGGTTCGGTCCTTTCAAGATTGTGGAACAAGGAGGTAACAACACTTTCAAGTTGGAAAATTTACAGGGTGACTTGCTTGACACCCCTGTAAATGGTCAGTTTCTTAAACCCTACTTCCAGTTCTAATTCAGGCAGAGATAGCCTGATGTATTATACTGTATATTAGTTTCATGTTTTCTCCTTGTTTGAATAATGTGGGTGTCGTGATGAATTATGAAAAGAAAGGTAGAAGTGCTGAAGAGCAGAGTTCGCACAGAAGATTATCAGGTGGTTTGCGAAGTTCTCGACATGCCCAGGGATGAATGTGCCATCCCCAGGTGGAGCCAATGTTGAACATGTCAACACTCTATTAAAATTTTGACAAGCAATCTCGCTTAAACCTTTCAAACCCCCTCTTTTTCCCCTGAGAAATTCGTTTTCTGCTCATCGTTACCTTCTCCCAGCCTCAAAACTGGATAAAAGGACCTAAATCCCCCATAATAATATATTTAAGGCCTAGCCCCTGCACCTTTTTCTCCACATGACCGAAAATCGAAACCGAGCGCTAGCCATGAAGGCGCTTATCACATATATATATCGGGCGCGTTTATAACCGTCGATCTGTACAGATCTGACGGAATTCGCAAGTCTTCATCACACCCACGACCCACTCCATTCATCACCCAAATCGCCTATCCGCCATCCGTTTAAACCGCAGATCAATGGTTCGCAGCTCACCCGACCTGGTGGTCCCCGCTCCATGCACTGTACAAAACCGGTGGTTTATATCACACCGCCTTTCCGAGGCGGGCGATATTTCTCATTTCAGAGCGATGCCATTCATCGCGCGACGGGTGTCTCGCGCACTATTTCAAAACCACCTGCTCATCGCGCGTTATAGTTCGGCAGGGGACGTGGCGCGATATGCACGTGAGCCGTCCGATCTAGAACTGCCCATCCAACGGCGATCGCTCCTCGAAGCTGCGCGGAAGTTAACACAGGGAAATCGTACCCCTGGCCCATGGTCCATCGCCCTCCGACGCATTTTCAGCCGTCAATCTCCTCCTGAGATCTGACGGTCCAAATCACTTACCTCTCAACCAGTTGACTCCGTACCTCCACGTCACCCATTCCACGTGTTTGTCGTATTTTTCCTCCGCCCTTATATATTTCATTCATTAGTCAAATTTCAAATGTTTTACGTTAAAAACTTTCACCAGTCCATCCTCCATCGCTTCACTGTGTTTTTTGCCGCCACCCTGCATTGTTCCACCATTTCTCCATGTCCGCACGACCATTTTCATTGACTCCGCCACATCCACCATCCCCATGCATGGTTTTCCTAACGAGTTTGCAGGTTTTGCAGGGTTACAACGGCGGAAAACTACCATGATTTACAGTCTCTACTACTGTAATAGAGAGCACATAAAAGTACCATTTTTCAGAGGCTGTAATTATGGAGAAGGCTTGGAAGTTGTTGTGATATGACTTCCATTAAAGGAATAGATCTAAAATCTGTCAAACCCTCCATAGTCATTTAAAACACAAATTGCGCAGATGGAGACATTAATGGAGCAGCAGAGAAATATCAGTGAGTGATCGAGGAATTCAACGTTCAGCGTTGAAGATCTTAAACTGTAATTCAGGGTTTAGAAGGCAGAGGGTACCATTCGCAGAAAACAATACCCTACAGTTTTCTTTTCAGCACCATTTTCTTTCTGGAAAGGACAAAATGTTAATGTGATTTTACTTCTTTGCCATGATCTTGAAGAGACTTCTACCCAGTGCATTTATTTCAATAAGCAGGCAGCAGAGTACATACAATGCTACAAATTCATCCATAAATATGGGCGTACTCGTTTCCGCCATCTTGTCTTAATGAGGCAGATTAAATGTTCATCACCTACTCCCTTTTCGAGCTTTCTTTTTCTCCTATAAAGCTCCCGACGAACAGATGATTTAGGGTTCCAGATTTTATCAGAAATTCATGCAGTGAAAGAATTTTTGAATGCATTTTGTAAAAGTTCTTATATGAATGTACAGAGCCCATGGGGTCTCAGTGAGGAGGAGTTCCATCTTTAAAAAGGATTCTGGTCTTTGATTTCTCACAGTGTGTAACTTTCTCTCTTATGTGTTATTTTAATAGATCACTTTCATTTCATCCATCTTTCCTGTATCATGTTTCTGGAATGCGAGTGGCTCACTGATTTTTAGTATGGATTTATCCTAGTTGATACCCATGCTCGGATTAGTCAAGCGCTTTAAATATGGCTCAGGCATGTTATTATGTTTCACCATTCACTCAAACCATATTTATGCTATATTAGTTTCTTTGGGAGGGTATTTTTAAAACGCTATTGTCGTGTATGGATTCTTAAATTGGTAAGCTCATTACATGGTGATATTGTGTATCTGGATATCAGCTCAATGAACACTAGTATTCTCTTAATCTTTCATTCACAACATACACCTTATGATAATTTATTTCTGTGAGGTATTTCTGAATTGGCCCTCTTTACAGTAAGTTGTCTCTGAATTGTCTGTTGCTTTTATATTAGAGTTTTGTACATTTCCTCTGCAGTATTCCTTTCTCTGTGTCAGTTTCTGAAGGTCTTGGTCCCATTCAGATAATATTTATTGCTTTCAGGAGATAGCATGAGAGCTTTGTATTGATAACCTTCCCTGTTATATCATATGCTCCTTTCCAATATAAGATGTCCTAGGCACTGGTCTTTCACAACTCAAGGTTGTCTCTAGGAATTACAACAGCGTATGGAAGAAGAAGATTCTCACTTGGGATGGTCTCATTAGGAGGGGCCAATACGGTCCAGGTAGGTGTTTTTTTTGTTTACAAAGTGATGAAATGATGGAACATTAATTCTTTACATGCCCTAAGGTTGTTCATATTTGGAACCTATTCAGCCAATTTCATCTTCTGCCATCATGGACCTCGGTGGAATTCATGGATGTGGCACTAAGATGGGATTAGCTAAAGGGACATTTTCAATCCTTGCCTTTATTTTTTGTTTGGGAAATATGGCTTGCTAGGAACTTGTGTATTTTTAAAGGTAAACCTATAATCACCCCTCACATTTATAATGCTATTATGAGATGGATCAATGAAAGAGACCCTGCAAAGGAGACAGTATGTGATGGGTCTAGAAGGATTAGGCCTCACCCCATCTCCCTCCCGGCGATATTTTTTGATGGAGCATGTCTAGATGGAATGATGGGGTGTGGCGCATGGATCAAGTTATCTCAATCGGAAAGAATTCATATCTGTTGGAATGGGGGTATGGGCTCAAACAACTTGGCAGAGTTGATGGCTCTATGGTGCGGATTATTAGCTACTCACAATATGGGATTGGATGGGGTCAATATCTATGGAGATTCCAAAATTATTATTGATGCCATCCTGTGATCTTCATCCCTATCATCTCTGAGATCTCAGGGGTGGTTCATGCAGGAACGCAACAGAATAAACAGATAACCATAAATACAAAGATGCAGCAGAAATAACACTTCATTTCATTAATATCAAAGAACTGAAATTTGCTTACAGACAGAATGGAAATAAAACTAGCTAGGGCGCTGGTAGCTATCTCTGAGAAGAGATGTGGCGGCTACAGGCCTCTGAACTGAGTTACAATGATTCTTGAGGACCTATTTATTATTGAGAAATCATGGAGAACCCTAAACATCCAAAAACCTAACCCTAGGAGATGAAGCGCCAAAACTATGGGCCCCGTTTGGGTAAATTGGTGTTTCAACTTCCCAGAGACGTAACTTTGGCATACTATATCCGTTTGATGCACATGATACATCATTAGAAAGCTTTATCCGAGGACTACAACTTTCGCCACGAATATAATTTTGGAATGATATTAGCTAGAGGCGCGATGCCCAAAAAATGTCGTTTAGGGCCTCAAAACGGCTCCGGAAGTTCAGGACCCGAAAAACTGCTAAAAATAGTAAGTTATGCTGAAACTGAAAAACTGAAAGAGACAATGGTGGGGGCCCAAGTGGAATAGGTGGGTGGCCACCAATATCCACCTGGATCATATGGGCTCAAACAACTTGGCGGAGTTGATGGCTCTATGGTGCGGATTATTAGCTACTCACAATATGGGATTGGATGGGGTCAATATCTATGGAGATTCCAAAATTATTATTGATGCCATCCTGGGATCTTCATCCCTATCTTCTCTGAGATATCAGGGGTGGTTCATGAGAACAAAATCTTTGTGGGCTTAGAGGAATTTCCCTCCTCTGCAACATATTTACAGGGAAAACAATACTAGAGCTAATGGGTTATCCAAAAAAGGTATCGGTTCGGGTTATGGTATTATGTAGGTGAAACATTATAAAGACAGAAAGCTCATATGGGCCAGTAACATTCCCATCCCATGAATTATACATCTGTTTCAGCCTACTGGACCAAGCAACAAGCGAGTCCTACATGTTGGTGGATGAGGAAAATGGGCTACAACAAGCGAGCCAGTTTACTATATCTAGTATTGGGTGGGGGGATCTATGACTGCTTCATGTGCGCTGCTTCTTAAATTATATGGTCCCTTGTTTTCGAATGAACGTCACTTTTTGATGTAAAGTGAATGTATTGCCATATATATCTGCTCGATTTTGATTTTCTTTTTTTCCACTATTGGTCTACATGACTGGACTTTTTTTTCTAATTTGATGGGATTATGTAGCTGGACATCATATATTTTCCTCGTATTGTCCAATGATGATCTATTTCTAGGGACGTGCTTTTTCACAATGCATCTATATGATGTTTGGTATTGTACTGTTTGTATATGTCCAATATAAAAACAATGTTTTTTTCTTTCTAAAAATATATATATATATATATATATATATATATATATATATGTTTGATATCATTTGAGGTTACAATTTTTATGTTTTCTTAAAATTAAATTCAAATCCACATCATTAAACTCTTACCAAAATCAATGGATTATTCCATATTATTTTTTTTCAAGCTAAAAAACAGTTGATTTATATTTTACCAGCTCAAATTACTTTTACTGTTGGGATTACAGTTCTTTAAATTTCTATGAACTTACTTACATTTTCAAATTCCTATACAAAAAATTCTTACTTTACCTCTCTTTTTACTGTTCTTTACCTCATCTGAAATTTCTGTGAGTTATAACCTCCTATAAGCTTAATCATAAAACTATTTGACAAAACAGTCTTCCATACGTACAAAACTGATTGAATATCCACTAATAATTTCAATGAGTCCATTCATCTACTGTGAGGTGACTAACGTCGATCCAAGATTCAAATTTCTGGGAGAATCAGTCAATCCATCCTTCCAGGGTCTCCCCATCAACCTGCGGAAACACAAAGGTAATTAAGAAAAAATAATGGATCCCTTAGCTTCATTACCTGTTCCATCAACGAGCTCATAATGCATTTCCCTAAATCTTCCCCTCAAACCCATTTTCGATAACCTGTCAGCCTTAAAAAAAATTTCCCTGAAGATGTGGCTGAAGGTAATTTCGGTGAAATTCTCACGCAGAACCTTTATCCTATCCATCCAAGATGACAGGAGGTTCAGATTCAAAGTAGTGCCCTTATTTAGGTGTTCAATCAAGATTTGAGAATCCCCGAAAATGTAGAGTATATCAATGCAGAGATGATGAGAAAACCACATTAAACCCCATAGGGCTATAGTATCAGCGCTCATGTTGTTGCCCATACCATCGAACCAATGTATCTTGTACTGGCATGAGGGAGTAATCATCAAAAATGCTCCATAGCCACACATGTGATCTTGTGCAGCACCGTCAAAGAACCCCGCTAGGAAGTCCAATTGATGGGGTCGATTTCTGATAGAAAAATCAGGTAGAGGATTTTCTATATTTTTCAAATTATCCCATTGGGATAGGATCTGATTTCCTATCCAATCCGGCGAGCTTTTTCGTTCCTCGAAAATTCTGCAGTTTTTTCACATCCATAGACTCCAGTGAAATAAGATTGGAATAATCTTATAGTTCTTCCCCTGCTCAATCCACCAATTAAAGCAATTTTCAGCAATATCATAATCAGGTATGACAAAATTCAATTTGTTACAAATAAATTGCAGTATCATCCTGGAAAAAGAGCATTCATAGAAAATATGACTAATGTCCTCATTATCTAATCCATAAAGACAGCAAATCCCAGGTCCCTGAAATCCTCTACGCTGTAGGTTATTCTAGATAAGATTCTTATCTTGCCACACCAGCCAATAAAATATTATATGTTTCTTTTGTGCTTTAGAATCCCACATGTCCTTAATCCTCCGAGGAGTCACTGACCCGATTGGATCATTATTCCACCCTATCAAATCAATCAGTGACCATGGCATTCGTGCTATATCACTTGTATGATATAATTTGAAGTGGGTTGTTATTTTGAAGGTGTTCTCTTGATTTTGAAAATTTATGAAATAAAATTTGTTTGTTAAGTGTTATAATTACGATAAATATGTATTTTTAGAAAAATGACTATGTTATATTTTTTATTGAGTTGGGAGGTTTATTTTTATTCAATAGAGAGGTTTATTAGTAGTATGAGGGAAATATGTAATTTTATTTTTGCTTAATTTAAAGTTGATATGTATTTTTTTTAAATAAAAATGAAATATTGTTTAAATAAAAAGACAATGTCAATTATAATAGAAAAAATGAATATATATTTTTGGTTAGTTTTTATTAAAAACATTATAAAATATCAATAATTCTACTCTCATTGTACCTTTTGATATTACAACACATGAAAGTGAAGTGGTAAAATCTTTTCACTCTCACTTTCAACAATAAATAACATATTTAAAAAGATATAAACATAATTTGTGAACTAATTTATTTTAATACCACTTATATATATGTGTGTGTGGGAGGAAAGAAACTAAAACCAACAAATATTTTAAAATTTATTTTAATAAAATATTTCAATTTTTAAAGTAATTTAAAATAAAATAAAAAATATCAATTACTCCATAATATAACAAGTAATAAGAGGGATATGTGTAATTCATTTAATTTTTAATATGAAATTAATATGTAACTTTAAAAAAAATATTATTAAAAATAGAAAAATCAAATTAATTTATAAATAGTGAATTTTAATATGGAGAGATAAGTAACATTTATGTGTATTTAAATATAATTTAAAACTATATTAAATGAATTTTATAATATAAATTTGTCCACTCTAAATCATATAAAAGCTCCTATGACACCAATTGAACTGAACTGTGACTTGCTTTCCATATAGAAACTTCATTCTAGTTCAAAAAATAATGCCTATTATCCAGAAAACATGATTGAGTTATGTCTAATTCTCATTATAATGCCATTGAAAAAGACGAATTTTCAAAAAATAAACCAAAGTTGTATCTTAACTATAATAAAAGCTTAATATTATTGAATTGTTTAATCACATCAATTCAAACATAAACCAAAGTGAAATCCACATTGATTAATTAATAAACACTTATTAATATAATATATTTGTATTGAATGGTTTGTCGACATCCATTCAAACATAAACCAAAGTGAAATTCACATTAATTAAGGTACACACTTATTAATATAATATATTCTTCCATTTATCGGATGAAACATTTTGTTACTGCTATATCAAACAGTTGAAGTGGGTTAAGATTTTTATTTCTAAAAAACAATTAAAGTTTAAATTCACATTATCAAATTAAAACTAAATTCTCATCAATATAAACTAAATTCACATTGTTAAATTCTCATCAATATAGTGTTTTATTTCATTATATCAAAACATTGATAATGTAATGTTTTATTTCATTATATCAAAACATTGATAATGGTAGTGGTGCTATATCACTCGCTTGATGAAATCATGAATCTCAACCTTTTATAAAACAATAATTTTTAATGGATATATTTTTATTTTTATTAATTTTTTAAATAAAAATAAATATTAAATTTTAATATTAATAATATTATATTATAAAATAATTTTTAATATATATATAATCAATCTTAAAAATAAAAATATAATAAAACTATCCCTACCGTTGAAGAATGTTAGATATCCACATTATAAGTGACTGATCCGTGTGTACTTCTTCCCTTTACTAGTTAAAATAAAATAACCATAATAAGTAGGAAAGCAATTATTTACGATGGAAGGATTTTGTCTATAAATATCTTATTATAAACATTGTTATTGCAACAAGAATATACTAATAAAATTTACATCTATAAAATAATTTAATTATTATTATTTTTAAATATAAATATAAATATAAATGTTGTGTTTTTATTATTCTTCATCATAGTAAAAAGGTAAAAAGTGATAAAAATTAGTCATTATCTTAGAGAAGGTAACTACCAACATGGTAGGTGATTAATATTTTGTCTTTTTTATATTTTTATTTGTATTAATTAAAATAATAAAAATAGGAAAAAAATAATTATGGTGGATGATTTTTTTAAATATATCCAATTCAACATATCCATCTTAATCATGGATCTAGTAAGATTATAGAGATCAAATTTCTAGGTTTCATTGTTTAAATTATTTTTGGAATGTATAAATAGATTCTAATTTCTTGAAAATTTCATGTATTTAGTTAGGCACTTAGGTTGTGTACAATACATAAACTTTTAATTTCTTTATATAATATATACATAGTTGAAATTTAAATATTTACTTAATATGGGGATTGGAATATTTTATTTATGGACTACATTATCCACATTAAAATGTTTTTCTTTTAATAATATATTTTTAAATACTACATAAGTCTCTCTATTAAAATGTATTATTTATGATCTATTTTTATTTTTTATTATTAATAATATTTTTTAAATGTTTAATTATTAATTCCAAAACTTTCACTTGATGTGTAGCATTTAAAAAATATTATTATTAATAATAAAATCATTATTATTATTATTATTATTATTATTATTATAAAATAATATTAATTATTATTATTGTTTTTTTTTATTAACAATATTTTTTAAATGCTACATATTATTAATTATAGAACCTTTGACTTGAGTTGTAGGCAGAAAACACGATCTAGGGAAAGTGGAAGTTTGTGTGAATTCATTTACTCGTTCTCAGTTATGATTGGGAACGAGCGATGTCGATTATGACTTCAAGGTTGTCTCCAATTAGAGTGGAACTCTTGGATGAAAAAGAAAATGGGATGGTATGATTTAGCATATAAATTACTTATTCATGATTTCAAGTGTAGAGAAAGGTACTAATGACTTCAATGGCTTTGAGTGGATTTTGATGGACAAATTTCTCGCCTGGTAGCATAATATGGACTCTAAAGCTAGCCTTTGAAATCATCTTCCTCCAAGCTACGCGATTGTAGCAATATTCTCAGTGCAATTCATGGCATGTAGTATTCATCTTGAATCAATCGCTATATAGGAAATCATCTCCCTCTCATCCGCCTCACTCTTCTTTCCTTTTCCCAATTATCTCTTTTATTTATCCCAAGGTCCTCCCATGTTTTGAGTTTGTTAATTGTGGTTATTATTGCCTCCTAGTATGCTTGGAATCTCCTTTTAACATCATATCTTTCTCTGGGTTGTTTTCTCTGCTTCTATTTGGGTTTTTTGCACATCTAGTAGCCATTAAAGATTTTGAGGTCTAAATGAAACTCCTAAGGAATATTATAAAATAATAGTGGAAAGAATAAAATACAATTAGATTACATCATCAAATTTTAGAGGGAAAAAAGAAAAAAGAAAAAAAAAATCAACTCACATTTACAACTTATCTCCCTATGGTTTTACTCAGTGGGATCACTCGTTCGATGTGAAATTTAATTCTTCTTCCAAGGAGTATACATGTTGCATACTTTTGATGGACCCTGCCACACAAAAAGTGATAAATGCATGAAAAAATGTGATTGCAATCACGTTTTTTCATGTGTTTCTCATCAATAACATTTTTTCATGTATTTCTCATTTTTTGTGTAGCAGGGTCCATCGAAAGTATGAAACATGGGTACTCCTTGGATGAGGAAATAAATTTTGCATCCAACGAATGCTCCCGCTCGAAATTTGAGTAAAACCATAGGGAGATAAGCTGAAAATATGAGTTGAAAAAATAGTTTTTAATTTATTTTTAACTTCTAATCTTTTTATTTTTTTACTCCAAAAATGGCGAATCATCCCCCATGGTTAACATCATCATATTGAATCTTATTGGTTCTTATAAATTTGATTTTGGTTGTACTTTTTTATTTTGAGGCCCGTTTTTTACCTCAAAATTTATCTAATGTCTCTTTGATGGTTCTGCGCTCTCTGCCAATCCCTATTATGTCCCTACCAAGACATTTTGGCTCTAGAGTTCATATGGTCTCTCTGAAGATCTTACTATTGTTCCTTGGTTTGTTTTATGATAGAGACATGATATCCATAATTTCCTTATTGAACCTCATAAACAACACCCATAGGGTCAAGATAGTCTAAAATATCAAAATATGTGTTCTCTCTGTGTATTGCATTCAACAGTAGGTTTCTTTTGAGAAAGTTATGGCCTCATGGAGAAACACCAATGACACCCATCTCAACATAGTCCATTAGGAAATCTCCATCAATATGGAAGAAATGAAATTCTATTAACCCTACACCTACAACCTGAAGATTGAAGTGAAGGAAAAATTTGAAGTCAAAAGCACTTCCAAGGATCACCCGTCATATAACTAGATATAATTTCCTAGATGAAGTACAAATTTTTTATTTTTCTTTGATCATTTTAGGTGCTCCTATAAGTGATACAAAGAAACTGAAAACACAAGATGTCTAAGTAGAGACTAGATGAAGAAAGAAATAACACTTCTGAGAAACAGTCTCTCTAAATAATTTTTCCATGTTCTACATCTGATTTTATGCTCAAATCTTATTTAATACAAAATTATCCTCGATTCTTTTCTAAAAAATTATGACAAAAAAATAAATAAAAAAACATTTAAAATTCAAAGTTTTATGTATATGAGTGTTAAAAATAATAATCGTCATAAGATTTTAAAATAAAAATCCTCTTTCCCCTAATTGGGGTGCGAGCTAATTGTAGGGAACCTCTAGGTTTCGTGTCATGGATATAGCCTCGATAAGAAAGGATAGTGAGCGGTCTTGTTACAATCCTTGCACACTTGCTCTATACCACAAAGTGGCATTGCGCATGCAGATCATTTATGTTGAAGGGGGAAGTCGAAGGGACATCTCCCAGTTGGGGTTTTATGATGGTAACTATGCTCATTTAGGAGGAAGTATTATTGGTATGGTTACAGGTTTTCTGGCAAGCTTAGGGATGAAAGCAAAGGCGCCTCACGAGATTCACCACCTTGGTGCAAACGGCTCCTTTCTACTCCCTGTGGTCGATGACAGCAGGTATGTTATCTCAATGTGCTTCTCTTATTTCTCTCCCCCCTGTGAATCAAGTCCATATGTTATTAAGTTGGAGTTGAGTCTCTGAATCGATGCACGGAGCTAGAAGGATACCCATCCCTAAAATCTGGGAGGAAAGTGTTGTTTTTTTTTATGGATTGTCTAAATTATGTAAAATTGTTTCTATTTACTATGGAATATTATTGTCTTGAATGGGCATATATGTGAGGTCTTTGTACTGAAATTAAACATGCATCTCTTGCATGGATGATTGTGTTTATTTCTTTGTTTGTTCAATGAACTTACTGGTATTTAAGAGACATGGTCTCCTGGCTAAGGAATCACTTGAATTAACTCTATGTTTTGGCTGAATATCGCTTGGGTATCCTTAGGTTGATGTTTTTGGCATTTATCGACAGACCCATTTTAAACCCATGGGAAATTTTTTACTTTGTGGCATTACCACTCGTTGTATGGATTTTTGTTGTGGTATCCTTATAGGTTTAAGTTTACAGGGTGTGTACCAACACCTTAAGCCCATCAATTACTTCAAACTCAAGTTCTTGTCTTCTTCTTTCAATGTTTCATCTCTTTGTAGTCTTTGGTTGAAGTCCAACATGATGCAACCTTCCCCCAGTAGAGGCTCCATGGCTAGTGGTGGTCGTGGGCACAACAAATATGCATCGAAAAAACAGGGAAGCAACCCACCCCAACCTCAACAAGCCTGAGGTATGGGACGCAAATCCACTGATCCAGGTGGCTCTAGAGACACACACAGGACAAAGTGGGCTGATGAAAGCTCAAAATCAAAGTGTTTGGATTTATCTTGAATCAGGTTCAAGTTGAAGAGTTTGTCACCCTGATCGTAACGGTGTGACCGACGCACCCATACGAGCTCATATAAGAAATTTAGAGAAGTTTGAAGTTTTGTTAAGGTAAGGGAAGTGGGGCCCACAGCATGCCACATGGCATCCCATTCAACACGTGGGACCCACATGGAAAGCCCCTCAGTCGCTACACATGGCGCACCTCCATTGGCCCCTTGCCTCTGCATAAAAGACAAAACAAAATGATATTTAATTTCCCACATTTAAAAAAAAAAAAAAATTGTTATTAAAAAATATAACTTATATTAAATATAGTAATTAAACAATCAAAATCAACTTAAATATGGTAAATTTTATGTAACAAAATCATATTAAATATGGTTAAGTTCCATATTAAACAAAACCTCCATTTTTGTTTTTTGGAGTTGTTACAATATGGAGATACAAATTCCATATATTATATAGTTTGAAAAAACTATATTAAAACTAAAATTGGGTTTTAAAACAATATTTGGACTCAATGGGATTTGAACTCAAAAACTCCCAACAACAACTATCTTAATATGATTGTGCTAACTAATGTGCCAACCTCAGACTTTGTCTTATTCATTCTCACACTTTATTATAAAATGTCATTCAAATGGTTCAAGGAAACCATGGAGAATGATGGAGAATTAATGAGAGATGAGGGCACAAGGAGGCCAATGGAGCCATGAGAAAAGAGAAGGCAAGAGGAAGGGCATATGGACACGCAGTTTGAGGCATGATGGTGCACACAACTCGAGGGAAACTTTTTTTGATGCTTGTAGAACCTTTTTTATTCCGAGGTAAAATTTTCCTGTGTCAGAATGTTATTGAACTTTATATGCATTTTAACCAGAATTTCACAGGGAACGCAATGGAGAGGTCGTACTTTTCTTTTGAGCAGTGGTTTTTCAGATTCCCTATGGAGGAGAACATTGAGGAATCTTGAGGGAATCTTTCAGATTCATTGTAGGTCAACCTTATACTCATTCTTCTTGAAATTTTGCAAGGATATCAATGGTGAGATCATATTTCTGTTTTGAGCTGTAGATTTCTAGATTCCTTGTGGAGCAACATCTTTGAGGAATCTAGGAGGAATCTAAAAGATTCCCTAAGGCCCAGATTTTCACTTTGTCAGAATTCAGCAAATTGATAGTCAATCCTACACCTCTCGGCGACACAAGTTCAGTGGTATAGTCAAATTTTTCATCTGAGCCTTATGTTTTTCGACCACTTTTCAAAGTGGAGTTGCAGGTGTCAACATTATGTGTGAGAAGTCGTCTTTAGGATATTTGACGCCACGAGATTGATGGCACAGCCATATCCAACAATTTATCATCATTTTCTTTAGACAGATCCAGGATGTGAGGTATATGCATTGTGATCATGTAATTATTTGTACTTATTTGCTATGAGATTCATTGTGTTGTACAGATCCCTGTTGATATTTGATTGGGGATCTTGTTTTGTTCTTGATGTGAGATGTAATTTCTATCATGGATTTGTATTTGTTTGAGATCCCTTTGCTTCCATGTTGGCGGGATACTCATTTTCACATGTATGTTTGTTTGAGATCCCTTTGTTACCATGCTGGCAGGATACTTATAGTCGTTATGTGTGAATTATTGTCATAATGATAGGAGTCCTTTTTGTGAATGAGAGTTCCTATTTTGGAACATCTCGTGGAGAGGTCCAGCCACTCCTGCGTGAGGGAATTTTCCTTGCATGATAGAGAAAACACCATCTATGTACATCATCACTCTTTACAACACTTAATGAAACAGTCTACACCATCTTGACACTAAGGCCCGGAGATGTAGTCCCTCCTGGACGAACTCCATTATCAATGTCTTATGTTGCTAATGCTTGTTATGTTCCTCTTCTTTACAACATGTAGATGTTCATTTACGTTCATTAACGCTTTGATTAAATGAAATTCTAACACATCAGCCAAAGTAAAAGGTCTTGTTTTAAAGGGTATTAGGAATTTACCCATATCAAGTGGTATCAGAGTGGTATTTTTGCTGATTAGATTACAAGCATGAACCATTGAATGTTCCCTGAGTTGAGAAATGGAAAATTTCAAAGACATGTACGATACCATGCTCAGGGTGTCCGAGAAAGCGGACATGTTTTACGAAGCTTATGAGAAACAAGCAGCAGACAACGTTGAATTGAAGACAATCCTACGTGAAGAGAAGGAGGAAAAACATCGATTGTAGCTTCAGTTGCAAGCCACGACAGAGGCGTTGGAAGAATTGAAGCGCAACAATGAAAGTCTTCAAGCAGATCATGATGCATTGAAGGAACTCCTACAGGAAGAGAAGGAGGAGAAGCAGCGATTGCAGCTTCAACTACAAGCTGCGACAAGGGCCTTGGAGGAAGTGAAGCGCAACAAAGGCTTAGGGAAGCCTTCTTCACAAGTTTCAAAATAGACATCTAAGGTAAACAGTGTTGATTTCCCTTCAGTTTCTTCACATGATATCATTTCTATTGGAAGTGTGGAGATCCCCATTACAGGAACCGACATGAGACTCCTTACCAAGATGGGGTACAAAGGAGGAGGACTTGGCATTCATGGCCAAGGCATAACCCAACCATTGGAGGTTGTGCAGGGACCTCGCTATGTAGGTTTGGGATACATTGAATAAGGATGTTCGAAGGACATCAAAGGAAAACAGACACTGTTGAAATCACCAGGGAAGAGGATTGATGGGAACACTTCACCATCATTCCATTATAGTGCATGTTCCAGTGAATTATCTGAGGCAAACTCTCATCACCATGATCGCATCAAAGAAAACCAGGGAAGGTATCACAAGTATCACTATTCTAGAGTGCATTTTGATTATAAGAATGTTGATAATCATGGCATCGAAAAAATTGTCATTTTTTTTGTTTACATAACCATGTGTTTTCTGAGTGTTGGAAAAGAATGGCAGCACAAAGGAGGATGAGGTGTGAAAATCCTTCTCCATAGCAGAAGAAAAAAAAAAGTGGTTAAGTAAGCATGGAGAAATAATACTCTTTGCAGTTATTGCGACCGAAGTGGTCAAAGAGCCACGAGTTGGGGACTCCATCCAGAGCCATGCCTTAAAGACAAAGCGCTCGTGCATGAACCAGTCGAAAGAGCTAATTTACAAGCGAATCTCCTATAGGGGGATGGCCCATTCACTTTGCCAAAGAGGGGTTTTTCTAGATTATTTTTCTAGATCTGTTAGCTTGTCATGGCCTTATTTTTGTAAATCATGTGTTGCATTTCTTCATGTAAAAGTGATGGTGTGGTTTTCCATCACTTATGAAGAAACTATGATATTTTGGCCTTGTTTTATAAGTCATGTGACGCATTTATTTCATGTAAAAGTGATGATGTGTTTTCCATCACTTCGAAATGAGACAATGATGTTTTTTCTTGTAATGATCACTGGGGTGTGATTTCCATTTTGATGTAAGCTTTCCCATCGAGTATGTGTTATAAACTCATGGTAAGTATGGAAATGTTTTGGTCATATTTGAGCATGTAATTTTTGTTGCAGATTTAGGAAGATGTGGCCTTTGCATTCTAATTTCGAAGGACAAATGTGAAGGACTCTTCAAGGGATGTGCCTTTTTAGACATTTGCATTGCAGTAGTTGCATGTGTTGGCATTGCGTTCCGATTTCAAAGTACGTCAGGTGAAGGAGTCATGTGGGAATGTGCCTTTCAAAGACATTTGCATGCAGATGATGATGGATAGAAGCTAATGATTTTGGAGGAACAAAAGCTCCTCAGTGGGGAGGATTGATCCAGGTTGCTCCAGAGACAGGCATAGGACAAAGTGGGTTGATGAAAGCTCAGAAATCAAAGTGTTCGGATTTCTCTCTACTCAGGTTCAAGTTGAAGAATTCGTCACCTTGATCGTAACGGTGTGAACGACGCGCCCATTCGAGCTCGTATAAGAAAGTTAGAGCAGTTTGAAGTTTTGTTAAGGAAAGGGAAGTGGGGCCCACGGTATGCCACATGGTGTCCCAGTAAGCACATGCAACCCACATGGAAATCCCCTCAGTTGTTAACACATGACGCTCCTCCATTGGCCCATTGCCCCTGCATAAAAGACAAAACAAAATGATATTTAATTTTCCACATAAAAACAAAAAAAAATCATTAAAAATATATATATATATATATATATATATATATATTAAATATAGTTATTAAACAATCAAAATCAACTTAAATATGGTAAATTTTTATGTAACAAAAATCATATTAAATATGGTTAAATTCCATATTAAACAAACCTCCATTTTTGTTTTTGGGAGTCGTTACAATATGGAGATACAAATTCCATATATTATATAGTTTCAAAAACTATATTAAAACTAAAATTGGGTTTTAAAACAATATTTGGACTCAAAACCTCCCAAAAACAACTATCTTAATATGATTATGCCAACCAATGTTCCAACCTCACACTTTGTCTTATTCATTCTCATACTTTATTATAAAATTTCATTCAAATGGTTCAAGGAAACCATGGAGAATGGTGGAGAATACATGAGAGATGAGGGCACAGGGAGGCTAATGGAGCTGTGAGTAAAGAGAAGGCAGGAAGAAGGAAAATGGACACGCATTGCGAGGCATGATGGTGCACGCAGTTCAAGAGATTCTTTTTTTGATGCTTGGAGAATTTTTTTATTCCAAGGAGGTAAAATTTTCCTGTGTCATAATGTATTGAACTTTATATGCATTTTAACTGGAATTTCGCAGGGAACGCAATGGCGAGGCTGGATTTTCCTTTCGATCAGCAATTTTGTAGATTCCTTGTGGAGGAGAATATTTAGGAATCTTGAGGGAATCTTTCAGATTCCTTGGAGATCGAAATTCGTCGATGCCAAAATGAGGTCAACCTTATACTCATTCTTCTTGAAATTTCGCAAGGATATCAATGGTGAGATCATATTTCTGTTTCGAGTTGCAGATTTCTAGATTCCCCATGGAGCAGCATCTTTGAGGAATCTAGGTGGAATCTAAAAGATTCCCTAAGGCCTAGATTTTCACTTTGTCATAATTCAGCAAATTGAGTCAATGCTACACCTCTCGGTGACACAAGTTCAGCGGTGCAGTCAGATTTTTCATCTGAGCCTTATGCTTTTCGACCACTTTTCAAAGTGGAGTTGCAGGTGTAAGCATTATGTGTGAGAAGTCGTCTTCAGGATATTCGATGCCACGAGATTGATGGTACAACCATATCCAAAAATTTATCATCATTTTCTTTAGACAACTCTAGGATGTGAGGTATATGCATTGTGATCATGTACTTATTTGTGCTTCTTTTCTATGAGATGCATGGTGATGTACAGATCCCTATTGACGTTTGATGGAGGATCTTGTTTTGTTCTTGATGTGAGATGTAATTTATATCATGGATTTGTATTATGTTTGAGATCCCTTTGTTTCCATGTTGGCGAGATACTCATTGTCACATGTATATTTGTTTGAGATCCCTTTGTTGCCATGCTAGCGAGATACTCATAATCATTAGGTGTGAGTTATTGTCATACTGATAGGAGTCATTTTTGTGAATGAGATTTCCTATAGTGGAACATCTCGTGGAGAGGTCCAGCCACTCCTGCGTGAGGGAATTTTCCTTGTACGATAGAGAAAACACCACGCATGTACATCATCACTCTTTACAACACTTAATGCAACGGCCTACACCATCTTGACACCGAGGCCCAGAGACGTAGTCCCTCTTGTACAAACTATGTTCTCAATGTCTTACGTTGCTAATGCTTGTTATGTTCCTCTTCTTTACATCATGTAGATGTTCATTTATGTTCATTAACGCTTTGATTAAATGAAATTCTAACACATAAGTCGAAGTAAAAGGTCTTGGTTTAAAGGGTATCAAGAATTTACCCGGATCATCCACTTGGAGACTCATTCGGAAATCAGCCCAGTCATACCAGACCGACACGTCGGCCCTGGTTCATCATTTAATATCAGGTTAGGAAGAAGAATTAAATCAAAAAGAAGTTGGTGCATAGTTGTATATGGAGGTATGGTGTGATTTGGTGTTGGATCCTAGACATCCCAGAGGTTGGTCCTCTCAATATAAACATATTTTTTACTTGTACTAGTTGATGAAGAACTTTGTGGCTAGAGCTTTGATGAATCCTTCAGCTATCCCATCCAAAACTGATCCTGGTCTCCAAGAAATTCATAAGGAATTTCAGCGTATTCAATTCCACATTTAGCAACAGAATGCCTGCCTTAGCTGCATCAAGAAACATATTCCATGTCTCCCTCAGACATAACTTCTTTGTTCTAGTGCGAAAGACCTCGCACAAGTGGACTCTTCAGATGACTAGTAGCATTATTTACATAATTTTTCGCTTTAATTGCTATTATGTAGAGATGAAGGCTTTACATTTTTTATTATTATGTTTTAGCTATTTATATTTTAGGAGACTTAAAGATAATCAAACATATATATCTTTGCTTGACAGTCTTCAACTATTCTATTTTTGGATGGCTTATAATGCAGTTAGGTGGCCAACATATCTAGTTTCCCAATGGACGAGTAGAGGCCACCTAACCAGAGGAATATGGATGTAACCTACTTTTTTTTAAAGAAAATGAATAAAAATATCCTATCAATATTACAAAAAAAATAAAAAAAACCTCTTTATATTAGATACCGAAAGGAAAAAAAAATTATAATTTAAGTAATTTCTTAGAAACAAGGACATGATTGGTACCAGATCTCCCATAGATATATCCAACTTAAGATTTTTCAAGGTTGGGATCTTTCACATAAATGTTTTGTTTATGAATAGAAACATGTGTTGAAGATAATTACATAGTCATAATACTTTGTAAGATTTAGGGTTTGAGTATATATATATATATATATTATTTTTTTAATGTTTAATAATTAAAAATAATAATAACTTTACATGTAGAGGAAAAATAAGAAAAATAAAAAATTAATTATGTAGTTTCTTAAAAAAAAAAAAAAAGACTTAGAGACTATGATTGGGGTTGATATCAATGTTACCCAAGAACTACCTTATTTGCAAATGTATCTACTAATTAGTGCTTTTCTCCAAACACATAGAAGAATCTTACTTTAAAATAAAATTACAATTCATGTCAAATTTAGAAAACATCGATGTGATCCTAGGTTTTGTAGAGCTACTACTCAAGATCAAGTGACAAAAACATTATTCTTTGAATTCCCTATCACCAAGTCTCTTAATGTGAAGAAAGTTAGTAAGTCTCAAATTCTAAAAAAAAAACAAAGGCTTTCTATATTTGGAATAATTTTAAGGCTCCAATTATATTTATATTCAATTTGTCGTTTTGAAATCCACTTGCACTTGCCATTTTTGAATATTTTTTTCAATATAATTTTTTTTTTTTAACAGAAATAAAGAAGTGTTGTTTTTAGTTTTCAATTAAGTTTCTATTCAAACATTACACAATTATAATCTTGCAAAAAATTACATTAAAATATACTTTCTCTTCTTTTTTTTCCTGCATATTGAATAATCAAATATTGATTTTACGCTTTCCATCATTCTCAATGCAATTAAAAAGGGAAAAGACTAGGTTTATCTATTGCAAAATCATATTCTTTCCAAAGTTGCAAAAAACAAATATTTTATTGAATTTTTTATTAAGTGTTTTTGGTTAGAATGGAAAGGATTGATATTTCATTTTCAGTCACCACAAATCCAAATATTTCATTTATACCCTATTGTGATTAGTCATTTAACTTTACTATGACAACTAACTTGAGGTTCATTTATGACGGAACTTAATATATTTTTTAATATAGGTTTTGAAAATATGGCTTTACAAAGTATTAAAGGACTAATCTATTCATTCTTTAGGTCCATTTATGACGCAATTTAATAAGAGTAATATAGTTTTTAAAATTGGTTGTGAAAAGATGGATTTATAAATTATTAATGGACCAACCTATTCATTTGTTTATGGTGAGAAAGTAACCAAATGAGGATGACTAAGGATGGCGAGTGGCTTGTAAAGAATTTAGATTCTTTCTTATTACTTTCGGCAACATTTTGGTGTTATAAATTTATATGATTTTGTTTAAATTATAAATGTTTGTTCATTATATATAAAAGAAATTGAAGTCACAGAATTATGTATTATATATGTGTAATTATTGTTATCAATAAATATATCATAGTGTGGTTTGTGTTCTGTACACAATCCCTCCACTCTCTCTTATTTTTCTAACATGGTATTAGAGCTAGTTCAGTCCTGACTTTCTCATGAGAGAGGCTAAGATCATGTGATTTTAGTCACAATACTCCTTTTACGTATATTAGTTTAATAGAATGTTTGATCTATTGTTTTTGTGAGTCTTTTGTGTAAATATTTGATTTGTGTGTGGATTGTGGATAGTTGCACGAAAAAGAGAAATGTGAAGACCCATTGTTGTTGATGTTGTGTGAAGCCCCATTGTGGACAAATATTTGTAAAAGAAGAGGAGATCCGCTTATGAATAATATGGATCAACAGAGATTCGGTTTGATCTAGTGTGGGTTTGCAATTGAGAGCAATGTCTACATAGTTTAAATGGTAGTTCTCGAGATTATCAGATGGTGCAATATGTACAACTGCGACATGCAGGTGGAATGTTGGCATTTCTCATTCTAGATCTAAACTAATAAAATATTGTGGTATTGTTTATCCAGAGATCGAGATCCAAACGTTGCATATATGATGGAAAATACCAATATGAAAAGTTATTATTATTATATTTGATCTTATATGCACAAATCAATAAAGATAAATCATTAATTTTAACTCTGTACATTTTGGTGGTTGGGGTTTGTGTTTTTATTGGTTATAAAAAAGGTTGGGGGTTCTTAAAATGGAAGCCCTGTTGTCTGAAACATCAATTCTTGTGTGCTTTTATTGGTTATCAAAAGAGTTGGTGGTTCTTAAAATGGAAGCCCTCATGTTTGAAACATCAATTCTTATGTGTTAGTAAGGTCAAGTTGTTTGATCAGCTTTTGAACACATTCATTATCTTGACCTCCATCCTAGAAACTAATGGATAGTCGAAAGAGAAATATTTGACAGATGGTGGTAGGTTCATAGGATTTTTCATTACTTGAAAGCTCTTATCACGGAAGCCCCAACAAGCTAATGTGTCAATATTTTTGATCTTGCAATGTTTGTCAACGATGGTCAGAGGCAATTATGTTTTAAATGGAGGTCAAGTGACAACTCAAAGATGTTTTGGTGAAAGAGAAGTGTTTGCGTCGACAAGCGCCAACAAAAATATGCTTGAATGTGATTTTCACCAAAAAAATTTATACACAATGTATTTCACCTATTAAGCATATTGGAATCAAACCGTGTCGCCCAAATCCATGCCTCAGGGCGAATCGAGTGCCTCATTGGGTTGAGTTATGTCATGATTTCTCCAGGTTGTATGATAAAGTAGCCAAATGGTTACAACGTGGAAGTAAGAATTTCCCTCTGCGTTGTTGCAAACATCTACTCAAAAAGAATATGGAAACGTGTGAAGAGACATGAACGATTATCATAATCTCTATTGTTGGGTTTTCATAAAAGAAAACATTGCTTCTCTCTGTGCCGCGATTCCTCTGAAAAATAGCTCCGAGTATACCCTGCAATCATATTCATGTCTACTTAAAGCTTTGCAGATGCGGATCTACTCCTATCATACATTGTATCTAAATATCTATTACAACCACAAACTTGTATTTAAAAATTTAATGGTAAATTACCCTTCTCATATATCATTACAATCAAACATAAACTTATATTTATTTAGAATCATTTTCTCATATATCATTACAATCAGACATAAACTTATATTTATTTAGAATCATTTTAAAATTTTGAGTTAAAATTTTTTATTAATAAGTTTATGTTTTAAATTAAATATTTTTCTAACTTTGAAAATTAACTCAATTTGTCAAGAACTTGTTGTTAAATCATTTCTTCTATTGAAAATTTAAAGATTTACCATATTAAATACAATCTTTAGAATCTATCAACCACATAAAAATAATAATTTTCTCTCTAGAATCCATAAACCACATAAAAACAATAATTTTCCAATAAAAATAACATACTTTGATAATTCAATCTACTCATGTTTAATTTACATTTACTTTAGCCATTTATCATTTCAATTCTTTATTCCCTAATTCTCTTTGCATATTTATCAATATCTTCAACTCCTTTTAAAATTTTATCGATCTTAAAATTTTATCGATCAATATTTAATCAATCACCTTCCACTTACATTGTTTACAATTTCACTTCCTTTTAATATTTTAGGTATGTATTTAATCAATCACTTTCAACTTGGATTGTTTACAATTTCACTAATTTACATGCTATTTTGTTGTTTTGTAACTTTTGTGATTATTAAATTTACATTTTTTTTAAATTGTTTTTGTGCTTACAACCTCTACATCACTTTCCATCTGCATTGTTTACAATTTCACTAATTTACATGTTATTTTGTTGTTTTATAACTTTTGTGATTATCAATTTTACATTCCTTTAAATTATTTTTGTGCTCACACTCTCTATTATACTCATCTTAATCTTTTGTGCTTTGTTTTTGATTTCATTTTATTTATTTATTTAATGTTTTGTATAAATTTTTTATTAAATATGAATAATTTATAATCCAAACACTATATCTATAAGAATTAGAAAATAAATTATTAACTTAACAATGTTATATTTCTTCTAAAAAATTACATAACATCAAATTCTTCATACACTTTTTATATAATTATACTTAATCATTTTCAAAATATGAAAAAATTATTATTTTATTAGCATAATCATATTTTACATAATTATTATAAAATAATTAACACATTACAAACCTTAACACCACATTTAATACATTATGTACCTACTTTAACATGGAGGGAAGACATTTTAACTTTGGTCCTCAAAGTTTACCAAGCTTTACTAATACATTGCTCTTATTTCAAAAAAATTCCAAGTTTTAAGAAGAACATAGAGGTTGGATTCTATGTGTGCACATGCAATGGTAAATATGGGATACATTTAGGTACTACTTTTAGGTGCCCTGATTTACTTTAAGTTATTAGGTAAATATTTAGAATGGTGGCCATTAAGGAAAACATGGGTTGGCCTTTTAAAGTGTGTGAGCGCATAAGTGTAGATTGTGTCATGCATTCTAGGGATTCAACCATCACCTTTTGAGGTAAAGGCTCAGTCATACATGAAAGTTCCAAATAAATTTCTCCTGAACAAATCACCATTCTCGCTATTAATTCCAATCCCTTTGGTTTTTGACACTATTAATTCCAATCGCTTTGGTTTGTGACGAATTCAATTTAATATCCAAAGTCTTTATTAATTTATGAGATGACAAACAATAAACCTAATTCAAACAAAAATGAAGGTATCTATCGAAATACAATAGTTAAAATATTGAACAACAAAATCAAATATATATAGCAAGAAAAAGTTTACAACAACAAAATATCAATCTAGTAATCATTAATTCTTTTTCATCTTATGTAAACATTTCATATATAAAGCTTACAACAACAAATATCAATCTAGTAACCCTTAACTCTTTTCATTACTAAGATGAAGTACAAATAATGTAATAAAGATTTCGTTTCTCATTTATTTATATATCTATAATATTTGTGAAAAACAAAATAACATTAGAAAAAAAAAGGAAATATGTTATCATTTTATTTTTGAGTTTTTATATATAATGAGTATTGAGTTTCTCATTTGTCTTGGTGTATAACCTAAAACTGCTTTTGCATGGCTAAGAGTTCGTCTTTCTCTAACCTAAGGAAACAGGTAACAGCCCAAGACCCAGAGGCATCTAACATGAGTGACATCATGCCCTCTTGCAAGCCACCAATAAGTCATTCCAAGGGGCGTGGTTTACCTTAAATAATGATAATGAGTCAGTGTGCATTTGCCAATCCAAACTAAAAATAGATATCCTCACTACTAATTTGACAATTTGAATTATAATAAAATTTCTCACTATATAAAAAATTATCAAATTTCCCATCTACACTCACACACATGCCTTATCTAAAATTATCTATCTCTAACAAAAAAAAAAAAAAAATTATCACAAAAATATATAATAATACCTTTATTCAATCCATTTTGAAAATTTATACTTAAACTACAAATTCAAAACTATACAACTTAAATAATAATACAGATACAACATAGTGTCAATCAACAACTAATCCATATCATAGTTACCCATTATAGTTACCCATTACAGTGTGCCTGCCTTGTTGGAAGAGGTGTTGCATCCTTACCAACCCTACGGTAATGAAGTGAGGTTAATATCAATCAAGATTGTACACACCACCATTACATCATTACTACGTTTATGTGTAATGACATGTCACTATCATTCGTATGGTTACGTGTTCCCTAACTCCACCTCAGACTGACATATAAGAAAATGAAAAAGACCCAACGACATGCCATTATATCCGTATGGTTCCATGTCGCCTAACTCTACCTCGTTATAATAATAATTTTTGAAAATACGAACTCAATTATACATGGGAGGATAAGCTTCTTTAACTCATACAAGGATTTGAAACAATTATTGTGCTTCATTCTCCATGAAATACATTAATTATAGGCCACCATTCAGTTTTGTATACTATAAAACTTGGTCTTAATGTTTTTTTTAAGAGTGTTATACTAGTAACTAGAGTTATATGGTGGCAATGTCACTTTTTATTTTGTTTTTATAATTTTTTTTTATTTTTTTACACTAGTAATCAAAGTTATATGGTGACAATGTCATTTTTTTGTTTTTATATCATGTGACTATTGTTTCAAAATTTTGATTTTTTTTATTTTTTTTATCTAAAAAAATATTTAAAAAAAAAACAACATTTTTAACTAATTAGATTCAGTGAAACATATTTAAAATTATTTACAACAACCATCACTACGTTTTATATATATAATTATTATTATTAATAAATTACAAAATTTTAAATTCTTTTATATACTTTCTCTTACATCTATAATTTTGGTTTAATATTATAAAATATATAATTCCACAAATCTAGAGATATACTTTATAAATATAACTAATGACTTCACATCAAGGAGTGTCTTTATATATATATATATATATATATATATATATATATATATATATATATATATATATATATATATCATCATCATCATCATCAACAACGACCATCATTTCCCATCGGACCCCAACTTGCTCAAGGGTTAACACTTCCAAAAACAACAATGTCTTTTGCACCCAATCACATCCAACGATCTATGATCCTTTTGGATCAATGACCTTGGTTAGGGTGAGAGTGTGGGGAGTTAATATGCAAAAAAATATATATAAGATATGACTTGGAAGAAAGTCATTTCAAACCATGTTTGGACCCCAATTACTAATAGGGAAATTTCAACACCACCCCTCCACCCCCAAATATAAATGTTGCGTTAAGGGGTCTAGAGCCACCCCCTTGGCAAAGGCTTTCAGAGGTAGCCCCTAGAAGCAATTTTTTTGGGGAAAAATTCCTTGTAAAATATTGTAATTCCATATTCAATTTAGACCATTCATCATTAAGTTGTAGATACGATGATAGAAGTTATGTTAGGGTTTATTACCTTAAAAGGAAACCCCCTTTCAAGAGGGAAATGTATTCATTTAGAGATATTAAAAAGGATTGTTACTTTTCCCAGTTTTGGGTTTCCACGATAACATCTTTGTGTTAAGTATGCTTTCTATTGCATCTATTATGTTTTATTAAAGAATGTGTTTGCCACAATTGGTAGTATAGGGTTAAAACCTACATGAAATATGTGTGTAGTTGAAAGAGTATTTGATTAATTGCACTTAGAATTCATTATTAAAAAAATAAAAAGAACATTTTAGAAGTTTTTTTCTTTCTTTTCTTATTTACATGTTTGAGGTAATATTCGTTGGTTGTTTTTATTTTGGTTTGCTTCTAAATTTGAGTCTATCCCAAGTTAACTCTATCTCTTGGAAACACATCCCAAGTTCTCTGTCAAACTCTGACGAAAATTGTAAATTTTGTGAAAGTGTTAATAGATCATTAAGAGTCCAAAGAAAACTAGTTTGAGATAAGTTTATAACCATGTTAAATGTGATGAGGAATGAATGAAGAGAATTGAAGTTATCTCATTCACATACACCATTGAACCAATAGGTGGTTGCACACATGTTTAAAAATAATTTAAACATGTGGAAAATGAAATGTTATGAGATTACTTAAGTGCATGTGCAACACTTGTGATGAATAGCAACATATAAATATGAACCAAAAAAATAAATTATGAACTATCTTCTTTGTGTATAAAACCCCTGTTAGAGACACAATTAGAAGAGAGTCCTAAATCCCATAACATGGAAATGAGTTTAAAATGAATAGAAGAGAACACAATAGACATGTGGGTTTGCTTGAAAATGGAAATTGAATCCAAAAAAAAGAAGATATTGTATAATTATTGGCTTTGGAAAAGTCATTGCATCTCATGGTCCAAAAAAAATTACTAATATGCCAATGAAAATTGTGTATGTAAAAGGTCCAACCATATTTAATGAAGGCAACAATTATTATACTGCAGATGCCAATTATTACGCAGTGGTAATTGGTTTAGAAGAATTATTTTGTCTTTTAAGATCACAATGGGAATCCTAAGATGAACATTAGAATGGAATATCAAAATTATATAAAGAAGAATTTAAAACATTGCTTCTCTATTCCTCTGAAAAACAGCATTGCTTCTCTATTCCTCTGAAAAACAGCTCCGAGCATACCATGTAATCATATTGTCTACTTAAAGTTTTGCAGATGCGCATCTACTCGTCTCATACATTGTATCTAAATATATTTTCTTTTCGTAGTTTAGAACGATAATCATAGCTTTTAAAAGCAATGGAATATGTACTCTTTTGTTATCCAAGTCTGAATTTGATTCAGTGGTTGATTGGTTAACATAGGATTTAGCCATCAGCGTAATTTTTTGTTATCATATCAAAGCTTCCCAAATATATCAATATTCTCGCAAAGAAAAGCATTACATGACAAGATATTGATGCTCGGATTTTATTATAATGAAGAGAAAATGATATAATAAGATATATAAGAAATAAAAGATTTTTATATTAGAAGGTATAAAAAATGAAAGGGTATAAAAAATATTAGTAAAAAAATAGATGCCTATAATATATAGTAAAAACAGACACTTTTTAAATTGAGAAGGTGTATTGGATGGTAAAGGATTAAATAATAAGATTTTTAGAGATATTTTCCAATATGTACTCAAATTAATGGTATTATTTAATATGCTATTGTGTACGTGTATTGTTTTCCAATATTGTTTATTTAGTAATGCCCCTTGAGGATAATATGACAAACATTGTTTAATATGCTATGATGTCACGTGTATTGTTTTCCAATATTGTTTATTTAGTAATGGCCCTTGAGGATAATATGACAAACATGTGAAGTGACATCCACCTAATATATATTTTCTCTTTGGGTATTCCTAAAAAATATTGGGTTGAATAAAATTTAAACATATTGCTTGTATGACTCTTTTGTGTTAATATCTACTAAAAACAAATAGTTAAATAAAATTTGAATTTAAAATGGACTATATCATTATGCATTCAAATAAGCTCATACTAGATATATCAACCACATTTATTAATGTGGTTGTGGTATTATATATTATTATTAATTTTAAACTATAAAATAAATAAAAATATAATTTGAATTCTGTATAAATTTTAATTTATTTATAAAATGTACAAACTAAATAATTATATTAATACTTCTGCTCTAAAGGAAAAACTTCCATTCCTATTTAAAAATTCAATGATAATTACCTTATTTATATATCATTACAACCACATATAAACTTTTATTTATTTATTTAGAACCATTTAAAATTTTGAGTTAAAAAATTTCATTAAAAAATTTATGTTTTACATTAAATAATTTTCCAATTTTAAGAGTTAACTCAATTCTTCAAGACTTTGTTTTTAAAACATTGTTTCTATTGAAAAGTCACGAGTTGACAATAGTAAGTGCAATATCTAAAATCCATAAACCACATTAAAATAATAATTTTTTCTTTAAAATCCATAAACTATATAAAATAATAATTTTTCAAAAAAAAACATACTTTTATAATTCAATTTACTCACGTTTAATTTACATTTACTTTAACAATTTATCATTTCAATTCTTTATTGCCTAATTCTCTTTGCATATTTATCAATATCTTCAACTCCTTTTAAAAATTTAGATTTGTATTTAATTAATCGTCTTCCACTTACATTGTTTACAATTTCACTTTGAATATTTTAGAATCAATCACTTTCCACTTGCATTGTTTACAATTTAACTAATTTACATGTTATTTTGTTGTTTTTGTAACTTTTGTGATTATTAACTTTACATTTCTTTAAAAAAAATTGTACTTACAAAATTTATATCACTTTCCATCTACATTGTTTACAATTTCACTAATTTACATGCTATTTTGTTGTTTTGTAATTTTTGTGATTATCAATTTTACATTACTTTAAATTATTTTGCGCTGGCAACCTCTATTATATTTATCCTAAACTTTTGTGCTTAGTTTTTAATTTCATTTTATTTATGTATTTAATGTTTTGTATAATTTTTTTATTAAATTTGAATATTTTATAATCCAAGCACTATATTTATAAGAATCACAAAATAAATTACTAACCTAACAATGTTATATTTCTTCCACAAAATCACATGAGATCAAATTCTTCATACACTCTTTATATAATTATACTTAATCATTTTCAAATATGACAAAAAACTATTATTTTATTAACATAATTATCATAAAATAACTAACACATTACAAACCTTAACACCACATTTAATACATTATGTACCTATTAGATCATGGAGGGAAGACATTTGAACTTTGGTTCTCAAAGTTAACCAGGTTTTACCAATACATTGCTCTTCTTTTAATTTTTTTCCAAGTTTTAAGAACATACATTTTGGATTCTTGTGTGCACATGCAATGGTAAATATGGGATACATTCAGGTACTACTTTTTAAAGTTATTAGGTAAATATCTAGAATGGTGGCCTCAGAAGAGAACATAAACAGTGGCCTTAAAGGAGAACCTAGGTTGACCTTTTAAAGTGTGTGAGAGTGTGGTTGTGTCATGCATTCTAGGCATTCAACCATCACCTTTTGAGGTTCAGTCATACTTGAAAATTCCAAATAAAGTTTTCATGGAAATGGAATTGTGTTTATTACTGAACAAATCACCATTCCTTTCCATTAATTCCAAACCATTTGGTTTGTGAGGAATTCAATTTAATATGCATAGTCTTTATTAATTTATAAGATGACAAATAATAAAATTAATTCAAACAAATTGAAGATTTTTATCAAAATACAACAGTGAAAATATTGAATAACAAAATTAATTAATTATTTATATATATATATATATATATATATATATATATATATATATATATAAAGTTTACAACAGCAAAAATTCAATCTAGTAACCATTAATTATTTTTCATTTTATGTAAACCTTATATATAAAGTTTACAACAACAAAATATCAATCTAGTAACTCTTAACTTTTTTCATGATGAAGATGAAGTACAAATATTGTAATAAAGATTTCATTTCTCATTTATTTATATATGTATAATATTTGTGAAAAAAATAACATGAGAAAAAAAGTGATATGTTATCATTTTATTTTTGAGTTTTTATATATATAATGTGTATTGAGTTTCTCATTTGTCTTGGTGTATGTCCTAAAACTGTTTCTATATGGCTAAGAGTTTGTCGTTCTCTAATGTAAGGAAACAAGGTAACAACCCAAGACCGAGAGGCATGACATCATGCCCTCTTGTAGACCATTAGCTGATCATTCCAAGAGGTGTGGTTTTCCTTAAATACTTGGATGATGAGTCAACCTACATTTGCCTATCCAACAAAAGATAAATGTCCTCACTACTAATTTAACAATTTAAGTTATAATAATTTTTCTCACTATGTAAAAAAAATATCAAATTTCCCATCTACACTATATATTTCTAACCCAAAAAATATATATTATAAAAATATATAATAATACCTTTATTCAATCAATTTATTCAATCCATCTTGAAAATTTATAATTAAATTTCAATTTCAAAACTATACAACGTAAATAATAATACAGATGCAACATACTGTCAATCTGCAACTAATCCATATCATAGTTACCCATTAGTGTGTCTGCCTTGTTGGAAGAGGTGTTGCATCCTTATCAACCCTAGGGTAATGAATGAAGTGAGGTTAATATCAATCAAGATTGTACAAACCACCATTACATCATCACTACGTTTATGTGTAATGACATGTCACTATCATTCGTATGGTTACGTGTTCCCTGACTCCACGTCAGACTGACAAATCAGAAAATGAAAAAGAACCAACGACATGCCATTATATCCGTATGCTTGCATGTCGCCTAACTCAACCTCGTTATAATAATAAATTTTGAAAAGACGAATTCAATTTTTCATGGGAGGATAAGATTCTTTAACTCGTACAAGGATTTGAAAATTTTACTGTGCTTCATTCTCCATGAAACACACATTAATTATAGGCCATCATTCATCGGTGTTAATGTTTTTTTTTTGGGTTTGTTTTGGTGGGTTATACTATTAACTCGAGTTATTAACTATAGTTATATGGTGGTAATGTCAGTGCTTTTATATTGTAGTTTTATATGGTGGTAATGTCAGTGATTTTGTTATCATGTGATTTTTATTTTGAAATTTCAATATATTTTTTTCAATTTTTTATTTAAAAAATATTTTAAATAAAAAATAACAATATTTTTAACTATTTAAATTAATTCAATTAAAATTATTTAAAATTATTTACATGAACCATTATCTCATTTTATATATTTAATTATTATTATTAATAAATTACAAAATTTTAAATTTTTTTATATACTTTCTATTACTTCTATAATTTTGATTTAATATTATAAAATATATCATTTCTCAAATCTAGAGATATATTCTATAAATATAATTTTGATATTTTAAGTGAGATTGTGGAATGTCCAAAATGCATCATAGATTACATTTTCTGTCTTATTATTCCTTACCCTGTCCACTCATGCTCCTGCTTGAAGGGATACATTTCTTAAACAAGATGATCCACTTAGTTAGTCAACAACTTCAACCACTCTCTCCTGCTCATGAATGGTGTTATACGTACTACTTCATGAAAAGAATAATCTACTTTTTATAGTGTAGTATTTGTATGGGCTACTTCTTCTTCATAGATTACATTTTCTTTGATATAGATGTTCATGAAAATATTTGATTATATATATATATATATATATATATATATATATATATATATATATATATTACATTTTTTTAACTTAGTAAAATTATGTCTTCAGCATGTCCAATATATCACTTCGATTGTGCCACATCACTGAATCACTATCTATCTAGGACTCCCTGGACATATATAATGGGTGAAAATGTGAAGTTGGGTTACACTTTTTGCCCTTTTTTGAGAAAAAAATTTCATTTTTTTCGGTTCTTCAACTTTCTACAAACTATAACAATTTTTCTGTGTAGAATTTCATTTTGCGATAAAAATAAAAGTTGTGAGAAATTTTGTTAGCTTTCTATTACTTATTTTTTGAAATTTTTTTATGCAGAATTGATATGTCAACTTATCGTTTCTTTGAGTGTGTGTTTCTTAACAATCAAAGGATTCATAAGAAGTCATGTTATGACGCAATGTTGTATTCATTGAAAATTTGTGTTTTTGAGAAAAAAAAATGTGTTACAACAATCTAGACAGAGTCTACTTTGGTTTCGTCATATTTACAAAGCCAATGGATGCATATCATAATTACTAGAATTTTTTGAACTGGTCCAATATGAAAAACTATGTATTTTGGATATGTTTCGCGTCGCAAGAAATTTCTTAACTTATAAGTTATAAACTAAAAATCTAAAAGCTACCCATTAGATTCGACGAACCAATGTAATGCCCCATAATTTTTTCAATTTTTTTTTACAATGTATTTTGGGAGATACAAAATTTTGATTTCACTGAATCACAATGACCCTCAAAAATTATTTGCACCTATTTTATTAGAAAAATAATTAAAATTAGTAAACGTTTATGAAATTCCATAAAAGTTATATTTCTTGAAAGTAGATTCAATTCTGAAAATGTTTGTCTTGGTTCCAATAGTTAATTAACAACCTTTCATGGAATTTAATTAGTCCAAAGTTGCAAAACCGTATTCAGAGCCTGGTTTTTGCGTAATTGGTGACGCGTTAGTTCGGCCGAACTTTTAATCTAAGTTCGGCCAAACTATGTTTTCCGCCGACGGCTCGTTAAATCTAACGACTTAATAGTTCGGCCGAGCTATGGTATAACTTTCTGTCGGCCAGAAAGTTTTGCGGAGCCCCTACTAAAACACATTTCGTGGCAATATAAATTGCTGCGAAATCATTCACAATTTTCTCACATTTCGCAATATATGTTCTAGAATGAAATTAATTGTTCTAGTTTTACTATGTGCATTGATGAAAAATTATTTACGTACTCAATATATATGTTCTAGAATGCAATTAACTGGAACTAGTTTTTCTATGTGCATTGATGAAAAACTAGTTGGATTTTCTGGTAAAAAGTATGGACACAATGTAAATAAATCATCTGTTGTATAGTTTTGTACGAAAATTCCTTTCAGACAAGATACTCGGAGCACTTCTCCGACTTTTGGTGGGATTTGACCCACATCTCTAATTCTGATTGAAAATCTAGTACAAAATCTGCTTGTCCAATGGTCGGATATGTTCAATGTGCATTGAAGAAAAATGTTACTTGTCTTGGATAGATATGTTCTAGAATGCACAATTAATTGTTCCAAGTAGTTTTTCTATGTGCATTGATGAAAAACTAGTTGGATTTTTTGGTAAAAAGTTTCAACAATGTAAATAAATCGACAAGGCTACCTATTTGAGTGCATTAACGACATTGACCCAAATTCAAAAAACATATATATGTACTAGACTTATATTTCTAATCAAAATTAAAGGGATAATTTGTACATATATCTACTTCTTTAAACTCTTTTTTCAATTAGAGCTCAATTGATACATGGTTAGTTGCATTGAAAAGCTATGTTCTTCCTATTGGAATTTTTTTCATTCAAACAAAACTACATGGAGAGATCAAAAACAATCTTAAAATTCCAAATGTACTTCAACCATCCAAAAGGGATTTGTGCAACATTACTTGACATGCCATGCCAATTATAGTGAACAACTATCCAATAGAAACATTTAACATTATATACTACATGTGCCAAATGTAGATTGAAACCATCCAAAACTTTAAAATTTTAAAAACTTTTGATAATATATCGTGCAACATTAAAACATTAAACATCACATGCGAAATGTAGATTGAAACCATTCAAAACTTGAGTTTAAAAAAATTTAAATTATATATAGATCGTTACTTCACATGCCATGCCATATATATATATATATATTCTCAAGAAATAAATCAACTTCTTTCTTGGCGTCAGAGCAAGAATGAGATTGTTGATACAGGGCCAATAGACAAGTCTATTTATTTAAATGTATATGACAACAAGAGTGAGGTTGTTGATACCATTGTTGATGGCATGCCAATCCATGGGCCTATTTATTTAAATGTATATGAGGCTCTAAGCCAACACAACAATATTCATAAACAAGAGGTTATTACAACAATATTTATCAAGGTATTATAGCCCATTATGTCACTAGTTGGGGTTTAAACCTAGATAAGAAAAATAACAACCATTCTACTCAATCACCCAATAATCTCTATTTATTTATTTAATCAATATTATTTATTTAATGTATTATTACTTTTATTTTTTAATTAAAACAAAACTATTATGAGTAAAATTTCAAATTTAATTATTACTCATTTATTTTAAATCTATAACTTTAAAGTCACAATAAACTTTATTTACTTTTATTTAAATTGATAGCAGAGATATAATATCAACATCAATTACCCTTTTCAAAAAATTATTTTTCCAATTATTTATAATGAACAAGTTAAATGAAAATATAATCTAAACTTATAGGCTTGACTAAAAGTAATTTGTCAAATTAAAAAGAATTGTCTGGCACCCTATTTTCATTTTATTTTATTTTAATAGTGTAGAAAGTAATGTGTAGATTCAAAATTGCTCATGCAATTTACTGAAGCATAAGACTGAAATCTAGTCTACTCATCTAAGTAAGCAAATTCATGATCGAAAACACATAAAAAAAATGTATCACCATTCAACACACATACACAAAGATTTATATGAGTGGGGGGGGGGGGAGGAATTGCTCAAAACCCCTTCCTATATGTAATGAATTAATCAAAGAATATGGATGAATACAATATGTTTGCTCAAGCTTGAGCACAACCTGCACTTGTATCTTCTATCCTCTTCCCGACTGAATGAACTTGCCCACTACTTAGCCAATTTCAAATCTTCCCAAACTCCTATTTCGTTGTGTTCTTCCTCCAAAAAATTAGACCTTATTAATTAGGAAATTCCCATAACCATACCATGCAATCATATTATCTATTTAAAGCTTTGCATATGTGGATCTACTCGTCTCAAACATTGTATCTAAATATCTTTTCTTTTCAAAATTGCAGCTCTAACTTAGAACTATAATTATAGCTTTTAAAAGCGATGGAATATGTATCAAATTCGTTCAGTGATCCAAATCTAAATTTGATTCTGTGGTTGATTGTTTAACCTATGATTTTTGTCTTCATTTTCAATAATAAAATTTTCTAAATTATTTTTATCATTCCCAAATCTGTCAATATTCTTGCAAAGAAAAGAATTACATAACAAAATATTGATGCCTGGAAAGAAGAATTATTTTCAAGATTACTGCAATCTGTGAAAGTTGGCTTAAGTTCAAACTAAATTGTTATGTTATTATTTTAAAAAGACTAAACATTCATTTTTTTTTTGAAAAAGGATTACGAAAGATGAACATAAATTAATTCTGTTTTGGAGATAAAATTTAATTATGGATTGTGGTTCCATAAAATTAAAAGAAGACTGATGATAAAAGTATTCCAAGAACTGAGAGTGGTAAACAGAAAACAGTTAAAAAAATTTACTTTTCCTTTGGGGATAAAAAGTGCATCCAAGTGAGGAAAAGGGGTTCAGTGACTAAACATAGAAAGGAGAGGAAGAGAGTGCAAAATTCAGAGGAAGAGAGTGCAAAATTCTTGAGCTGGTAGTGACCAGTGGAAACACTCAGCGTTTTTGAATCCTGAAGAAGAAGAGTATTGGACTATGGGTCCCGAGGTCTCTTCTGGAATTTTCTGTTAACCTACTCATCTCAGGTGTGGAGCATGGGGGGAGATGAGGACGTAATCGCCTCTCTCATGGTAGGGAGGACATCATCAGCAAGCTCTGAAGCGAGATAAGTAAACAAACTGCAGAAGAAGTAAGAACTAGAAACACTATTTAGACATAATTCTATTTAATATGGAAAATGTTCTTTAAATTAGGAAATGATGATTTTTACATAGATAATGTTGTAGTTACATTTATTTGTACTTTTCTTAAAGTATCCAAGAAATTACAGCAGAACAATTAATATTATACTAACTGTGTAAAAATACATTTATTGGAATTATTGCTTGGGTTCAAGAAATAATAGTGTATGTGTTGTCTGGAAGAGCAACACAAAAAATATCTACTGGAAATAAATACCAAAAAAATTGTTAGTTCAAGGTTCGTAGTCGAAACCCTGGACCCAAAACTGGTTGTTAATCTGTTTAATCTATGATATACTCAGACATAATGAGTTGTAGAGAAACAACTCAAGATTCGGATGGTCCAGACATCCCTACTAAATTGAAAAACTAAGCAGATAAGATGACCAAAGAAATAATACAATATCAGTCCTTGAAAGAAGGGATAAAACCTTTGTTTTGAACAGAATAGACACATATAAACTCTAGAAAAAAACATGTGCAGTGAAAACCAACCTAGAAAATAACTGCCAATGAAAATATATTCATCATTGAAACATTCTTACTATAAAATATTGTAGAAAAATGAATTTTGTTACAGGTAAGAAGGGAAACGAGCCTCTTCGATAATAGTTAAGATTAATGCGAATGCTCAAGTAAAGAAATCAATCATAACACTGATATATATATATAGAATGAGAAAACATCAAATTTGTAGTTTTTAATTATAGAAATAAAACTATAGTAAGAGAGGGTTGAATGACACTTCTTTTTAAAGATACAGGAAGAGGGTCAAATGACACTTCTTTTTGAAGATACAGGAAGAGGGCTGAATGACACTTCTTTTTGAGAATACATAAATCAACTAATAACCATTGCAAAATTTAGAAATAATAAACCCTGTCACACTGAGGAACTCTCCTCTTAGGTTAGTCCAAGAGTTTGACTAACAACCAGGAGTAGCAAATTAAATTACAACCGAATCTTAAAATTGCATGCAACTGTTCCAAACAGGGCAAAGTCGTCGAGCATAACGGAAATTAAGATAAACGACAACGATGCCATAAAACTAATTAAGAGTTCATAATGCAGCAAGTACCAAAGGGCTAAAGCTGGAGGACTTTACTCCGAACAACCTAAAACCAACGGTGAATCAAGTACCTGTTAAGAAAGTGGCAGAGTCAGGCATGAAACCGAACTACTTCAACGAAATTGACTAACGTAATTTGTAAACCCTTTCCAGTTGAACGGTGGGGCGAATACCTGCATTCAAAACCCAAATCATAGAACATTTAAAACATATTTGTCTAATGATTGAACGAAGGGAAGAATATATGAAATACCGTGTGAGAATCTTACATTACCTTGTCTAAAATACTCAGTAGGCTGCTATTGAAGCCTTGTGCGAATAAAAGTCAAGAGGAAGTTAAAAAACCAGTGGAAATAAATTTATCGCAAGAAAATGACAGGGAAAACCACTTAAAGAGGTAATTAAGTCTGGAATTTAGGATTTCAAAGGAAGGCTTATCAGTCGTGGAGATGAGGAAGACGGCAGCAGAAAAATGGATCAGAAAACTAGTCGGGAATGAAGTTTTTCCAGTCCTAGAAAATAATTATACAACTATTAAACCACCTGCGAGAAAAAAAAAAAAAAAAAAAAAAAAAAAAACTAAGAGAATCTCAACCCTAAAAACTGGTTCATATGTTGTCGTAGAAGGCTAAACTCAAAGCTATAGGTGCAATGTGAGTTACTTGTTTTGAAAACGCCATGGCAAGCCAAAGCTTGAGCTGAAGGATTGTCTATTGGTCGATAGAGCACAGGTTGCGATAGAGTTGCAGAGAGGCAACGCTGACAGAGCTCGAAATGAAAATGAAGAGTTGGTTAGGGTTACGTGGTGGTCGATACCCTAAACAGGTACCGTGAAAATCTCCATCGTGGATTCCTAAACCCCAGATCCGACGGCGACCAGAAGGGCAGGTGTCATCTGTGCAACTTAAATCCCCATGTGAAGGTACAGTACAACAAATCCTCCTAATAACTCTTAATCTTTGGCGGAAATTATTTAACAACAAATAAATCATATGACCAAGTTAAGAGATATTCCTATCTTCACACTGTCCTCCTGAGTATTAATGATAGGTGTTATGAGTTTAAATATCGATAGCTAACCATCCTAAGCTCACAAGTACCTCGTACCGTGACTTGAATACAAGCATAGGTGTTGAGAAAAAAGCAAAGAAGCTAGGTAAAACGAACCACATGGAATATCCATATTATCATTAATATATTGCGAGTGCCAAGTTGAAAAAAAAAAAAAATGCATATAGAATTAATTTGTTATGATTGCAATATTAATATGGGAACTATAGTTAAAAGAAGTAAATGTAATGTTTTTTTATTGTATATTGTTATGCATGTTACAAGTAGTACACTAGGACCCAATGGGTCACCTAACATGATAAATTATTGTGTGTAAATGGTGCACAGAAGAAAATAAAATAACATAGTATGAGGAATAATGAGGAGGGGATCGACACAACAAACACCCCAAAATACAGGGGAACCCACACCCCAATCCCATCCGGAAATGAATCCAGAAATTTGGATTCAACTGAGTGTAGATCAGCACCAAGATACCAATAGACTGCTAGAAGAATAATAGCATCAAACCAGTCTACTACTAAGCATTGTGCAGAAGTTACAGGAAGAAATGGTTCGGGTAAGGAGTGAAAATGATCGCTTGATGCAAGAGCAGGAAAGGATACTCAAAAGCCTTTCCGATAAACAAAATCAACGAGTGATACAACCCAGTCCTGAAAGAGATACGCAGGGAGAAAATGAACGACAAGCTAAGGACCAAACTAATGATAGAGTGGAAATTTGCCATTCACAATGAAGTAACAAGAATAGAAACTATAATGAGGTTGATTCTGGTAATGTATCAGAACAACAAGAAATTAAGAAACAAAAAGTGGAGTTATAGGGTGATTTCCGAAAGATTAAACCACCTACGTTTGATGGAGAAGCAGAGGAGGTGGTAGAAGCTTGGTTGATTAATATGAACAAATACTTTCAAGTTTATGAGTACAGCAACAACCTTAAAGCTAGGTTGGCCATCTATCAATTGAGAGAAAAAAATACCCTGTGGTGGGAGGAAGTCAATAATGTCCATAGTATCGAAGATCAGGATGTGACGTGAGATGAATTTCAGCAATACTTCAAGGAAAAATATCTAACATAATGTTTCTATGATGAAAAATCTAGATAATTCCATGATTTTAGATTGGGTCAAATGACAATGGATGAATACACAACCAAGTTCACTTCCTTATTAATATACATTCCTTATTTAGGAGATGAAAAGGCTAAGGTCTAGTGGTTATTGAGTAGTTTTCCGACCCACATGAGAGAACGAATTGAGTTCGTAAATCCAAGGACCATGGATGAAGCAATTCAAAAAGTGAGAATGTGCTACCAACAGTCCAAGGCAAAAGGAGAAATAGGAAAAAATTGGCAGCCAAGAAAAGGGCAGAAAAGTGGTTCAAATTACAAAAATGCTAGGACTAGTGACTTTAATAATTTTGCAAGGAATTTAGTGGGCAAACAGTTCAAAATAAACCGTCAAATAACTCGGTGGCCTATGGAAGAAAATCCTACAGAGGCTTCCAGCTAGCCAGAACATGGACAAAACCAGAAACCACCTCTACAGTGTTGCAGGTGTGGCGAGGCTTACTATTATAAGAATTGCCCACGGTGGGGAAGAAATGAAATAGTAGCTAATCTGAAAGAAGCCTATACAGCGGGAGATGTGGCCCGGAATATACCCAGAATTAATGCAGCTTTGGAAGATCGGCAGGCAAATTACCAGCCAACGATGATAGAACTGGAAGGTAAGTTACTTTCACAAACTATTTCTATTTTGGTTGACCCAGGTGTCAATTTAAGTTATGTAAACCTCAGAATAGTAGAAATGTGTAAATTACCAAGTCATAAATTCAAAATTCCCTGGCTGGTACAGCTAGCCACTGGGGCAAAGAGAAAATTTTGTGCCAAATTTCCAAACTGCACACTGGAAATTGGGAACCAACAGTTAAATGTGGAACTGAATGTACTACCTTTGGGATCCTATGATGTACTATTGGGCATGGATTTTTTGGAGAGACACTAGTATCTTGTAGATTGTAAAGAGAATATTATATATTATAGAATGCAAGATGGAACTTGTCAAGAGTTACAAGGAATTAATAAGCCCTTACAGTTGCTAATTCTAAGGGTTTAAGATGGGTTTTGCTAATTCTAAGGAGAAGACCCCTATGCTGGAAAGCATACCAGTAGTACAAGATTTCATGGACATGTTTCCAGAAAATTTACCAGGCTTACCTCCAAGAAGGGACATCGATTTCACTATTGAATTGATGCTAGGAGCACCACCAATTTCAAGAGCACCATATCGGATGAGTGTACCGGAGCTAACTAAACTGAAAATGCAACTGCAAGAGTTGTTGGACAAAGGGTATATTTGACCAAGTGTGTCTCCTTAGGGAGCACCGGTGTTGTTTGTAAAGGAAAATGATGGAACCATGCGAATTGCATGGACTATAGACAACTCAATAAATTAACAGTCAAAAATAAGTATCCATCACCACATATAGATAATCTATTTGATCAGGTGAAGGGGGCAACAATATTCTCGAAAATAGACTTAAGTTCTGGATATCACCAAATCCGAATTAAAGACGAGGATATCTACAAGATTGCCTTTTGTACCCGATATGGGCATTACGAGTTCATGGCATTACCATTTGGATTAACTAATGCACCAACAACATTTATGAGGATGATGCATGGCATATTTCACTCCTTTTTGGATAGATTTGTTCTGATATTCATTGACGATATTTTGATTTATTCAAAAAGAATGGAAGAACACAAGGAACACTTCAGGATAGTATTGGAAATTTTAAGAAGACATCAGTTGTACGCCAAGTTCAACAAATGTGACTTTTTCAAAGAACAGATACAGTGTCTAGGACATGTCATTTCCGCTGAAGGAATAGCGGGTGATCCAGAGAAAATTAAAACTATTATGGAATGGCGAGTACCCCAAAATGTGGCGGATATCCATTCATTTATGGGGTTAGCTGGATATTATTGACGATTCATAGAAGGATTCTTGAATATTGATTTTCAAATTACATCCTTGCAGTGAAAGGGAAAAGTATTTAAATGGACCAGTGAGCATCAGAATAGTTTCGAAAGGTTAAAACATTTTCTGACCATCACCTGGGTGTTGAGGGTAGTTGACCCCAACAAATAATTTGAGGTCCGTACTAATGCTTGTAAGGAAGGAGTTGGGGAAATTTTATCGCAAGAAGGAAGGGTGGTTGCCTATGAATCAAGAAAATTAAAGGATCATGAACAACGATATTTAGCCTATGACTTAGAACTAATAATATTAGTGCATGTACTCTGAATATGGAGGCACTACTTGTTGGGGAAAAGATTTGTGCTAAAAACCGATCACAGCAGTCTAACCAGCTACTTTAAGCAAGTTGATTTAAACGCTCACCAGGCAAGGTGGAATGCCTTCTTAATCGAATTTTATTTTAATATATAGCATGTGAAAGGAAAAGAAAATCGTGTGGCAGATTCCTTAAGCAGGAAACTGAATTGTATATATGACATTTGTTATAATCAAGTCAAATGTAAATTTTTAGATCAAATAAAAGAAGAAGCCGAGAAGGATTCTAAATATCGATTTTTATGGCAGCAGGTGGAGGAAGCTAGAAAATAGGAAAAGCATTCTAACTATGGAATTAAAAAGGACCAATTGTTAACCTTCAAAGGAAAGTTATACATTCCAAATCGAATAAGTTTAAAAGAGTTGATCATGAATGAGTATCACCGTAGTAATTATTCGAGACACCCAAGATACCAGAAAATGTTCACAATGATTAGAAAAGTTTATTTCTGGCATGGTATGCGAAGAAATATTATGGAGTACTTAAAAAAATGTTTGGAATGTCAACAGGTAAAGGTGGAGTATCAAAACCCAACCGAATTGTTACAACCTATACCAGTTCCTGAATGGAAGTGGGAAGTGATATCATTAGATTTTATTACTGGTCTACCAAGATCAAAAAGACATAATGACTCCATTATGGTGGTGGTTGATAAATTGAGTAAGGCAGCACACTTCATACATGTACAGTCTACTTAAAAAACCGTGCAAATAACAGATATCTTCATGAGAGAGATTTTCAGACTGCATGGCATCCCAAAGACTGTTACATCATATAGGGATGTGAATTTTACTTCAGCATTCTGGAAGGCCCTATTTACGGGTTTGAGAACACAATAAGTTTCGGCCCCACTTATCATTCCTAGATGGATGCAAGAACTGAGCAGGTGAATCAAATCTTGGAAGATGTGTTGCATATGTACATGATGCAACAACCAATGAAATACTCATAACAGGTTATTCCTCCACTTTGAAAAACCAATGAAATGGAAAGAATATCTACATTTGGTAGAATTTGCATACAATAATGGATACCAAGAGTCTCTTAAGATGAGCCCCTTTGAAGCTTTGTATGGGCGACATTTTCATACCCCCATTAACTGGAGCAGTCCCGAAACCAAGTTGATGCTTGGACTGGAAATGTTGGCTGAAATGGAATCGGAAGTGAGAGAGATCAGACAAAATTTGAAACAGGCTCAAGATCAGTAGAAGTTATATGCAGATAAAAAGAGAACTTACCGAGAATTTTAAGTGGGCGATCATGTCTATGTAAGAATTAAGCCTAAGAAAAGCACACTAAGGTGGACCTCCTGTGTCAAGTTGACTCCCAGGTTCTATGGACCTTTTCAGATATTGGAAAGAGTGGGACCTGTCGCTTATCGGTTGGATTTACCGAGCTATATTTGGGTGCACATTGTGTTTCATTTATCTATACTAAAACGATACATGCATGACCCAAAGCATGTAATCCATTGGCAAAGCATTAAGGTCGAACCGAATGGAAAATTTCTCGTCGAACCTCAATGTATAGTCGATCGGAGAGAAATCACGCTCTGGAGGTGAGCCATCACCCAAGTTAAAGTGCAATTGAAGCACTTCATCTCGGATGAGGCTACCTGGGAAGACGAAGGATTTGTGCATGAGGCTTACCCAGAATGTTTTTCCGAGCTGGAATGAAACACCGAGGACAGTGTTTACTCAGAGGGGGAAGTTGTGACAACTGGCTTAATTACAAACTAAATTTTTATGTTATTATTTTAAAAGGACTAAACATTCATTTTTTTTTTAGAAAAAGGATTACGAAAGATGAACATAAATTAATTATGTTTTGGAGATAAAATTTAATTGAGGATTGTAGTTCCATAAAATTAAAAGAAGACTGATGATAAAATTATTCCAAGAACTGAGAGTGGTTGAACAAAAAACAGTTAAAAACAGTTACCTTTCCTTTGGGGATAAAAAGTGCCTCCTGGTGAGGAAAAGGGGTTCTGTGACTGCACATAGAAAGAAGAGGAAGAGAGTGCAAAATTCCTGAGTTGGTGGTGACTAGTGGAAACACTCAGCGTTCCTGAATCCTGAAAAAGAAGAGTACTGGACTAGGGGTTTCGAGGTCTCTGTAGAAATTATATAACTTATGTGTTATATGTCCAAGATTCTCCTGATCTCACACTATTTTAACTTCATGCAAAATACAGAATCTATTCCACCATTGATCATTTGCGGAAATTAAATCAAAATTGCAATGCACACATGAAACAATAAAAATTCACACACATTAACACAGTTGTTTAATGGGAAAGCCTGAAGCTGAAAACCCCAACTATCTGTGTATAATATATGTCATAGAGATCATGCAACAGTCCTCATACAAAGCTGATCATATCAAGCTCTCAGTACAATATAATCGTTACACACTAATCAGGCCGGATCTTGCAAATCCATGCACCGATCTTTGCCACCTACTAGCCTGCCTCTACTGTGCAATCCCTGCTAAAGAATGGCTTTGAATGAGTTCGAATTTTTCCAGCCTTGCTCTCGTGATCCTCATTGGCATCTCCACTGAGTGTTGGATGCAATCAATGCATCACTATAGTCACAACTGATAGTCACAGTTGCTCTTTTACCTATCTCTCCACTGGTCTCCACTGAAATTGCCATGCACTATAGTTAACTGATGTATTCTTCAGTTGATTAATGAGTTACTATTTGTGAATTAGTTAACTAATTAATTCACTCCACTCTCACTAGTGTATCAATCAATTAGACTAGATACAACTAGCTCAACTAAGTCTAATTGAGTTAAACTAAATACAACTCCACCAACTACTTCTCCAACTCCACCAAACTCTGTCACATGAGTTCTAACTTAAGTCCTCCATGCAATAGCTCCAGTAAACCCTCAGGAATAGCGTAATTCCTCCTGTCAGTTGCTGTGCCACATCTGTGCACTTTACTAAAGTGCTCCAAGAGAATAAGATAATGTTTAGAGTCCAAATATAATTAAGAGCTAATAATATTCGACATATTTATTTTTAGACTGGCAATCTAAAAATAGACTCCGCCCAATATGTCTAAAAATAGAAGTCCATCTATTTTTCCAACTTGACCAACCATCCACAAATAGCATCCTGCAACTCATAGAATATGATCGACATGTCTAAAAATAGACATAGTCTAAAAATAGACTTTGCGCAAAAAATAGCTTGCGGGCCGACTTAGTGAGGGCAACTCTTTTCACTAAACTAATAATCTCATTGAATCTCAACACTCCCTCTCAAAAAGATAGGGATTATCTGCCACCTCGATCCTGTCTCTATGGTATTCGAATTTGCTCCTGGTGAGCGCCTTCGTCAGAATATATGCATCCTGATCCTCCATAGGAATGTAAGAAAGTAACATGATCTTCCGCTGCACACAATCTCTGATATGATGGTACCAGATGTCAATATGTTTAGATCTATCATGAAATATTGGATTAACCAAGAGTTTAATGCAACTCTGATTATCACAATATATCACAGTAGGATTTAAGTGAGAACCGAACAAACCGACCAAGATCTTCCTCATCCAAATAGCCTCGCATGCAGCCAAAATTGCTACAATGTACTCGGCCTCCGCTGAACCAAGTGCCACGGATCTTTGTTTCCTGCTGTACCAAGAAACTGCTGTAGATCTGATACTAAAAATCCCTCCAGATGTGTTCTTTCTATCCGTTGGGCTTCCTGCCCAATCTGCATCCGTGAAGCCATGCAGCTTCAACTCATCCGACTGTTTGTACCACAATCCATACCCAGATGTGCCCCTGAGATACCTCAAGACATGCTTGCTTGCCTTCCAAAAGAGCTTGGTAGGCTTCACCATCGCTTGTGAAAGCTGGTTCACAGCATAGCATATGTCCAGTCGTGTATTGACTAAATACATGAACGAACCAACCAACTGTCGATAAACAGTGGCATCCACTACATCTACCGATGTAGCATCCTCTTTCCTCCAACCACCAGGAAAAGGAGTGTCGATAGGCTTGCAGCCTTGCATGTGAAACTTCTCTAGTATCTCCCGGGCATACTTGCCTTGAGACACAAACAGTTCACCTTTCTGCTGCCAAATTTCTAATCCCAGGAAATAATGAAGGAGGCCCAAGTCCTTCATCTCGAACTCCTTTGCAAGATCTGCCTTGCATGAGTGTATCAACAGTTCATCACCTATTAGTATTAAATCATCTACATAAAGCACAATTATCAAAAGCTTACCCTCCACCACAATCTGGTATAGGTTAGGATCTGCCTTACTCTTGGTGAAACCAAGTCTGGTGAAATAACTGTCTATCTGTGTGTACCAAGCATGAGGTGCTTGTTTCAGCCCATACAACGCTCTTTTGAGCCTGCACACATGCGACTCGCTGCTAAAGATTTCGAATCCTTCAGGCTACTCAATGTACACCTCCTCCTCATTGATTCAATTGAGGAACGCAGTCTTCACATCCATCTGATGAATGTGCCAACCCAACTACGCTGAGAGAGCAATGATGGTCCGTATGGAAGAATACCTTGCGACAGGTGCAAAGGTTTCTTCATAGTTGATCCCCTCGATCTATGAGAAGCCTCGGGCAACAAATCTTGCCTTATATTTCTCGACGCTCCCGTCAGCAGCTTGCTTCACTTTGTAGATCCATCTCGAACCTACCACTGATTTCTCTTCTGGCCTTGGGATAATCTCCCATGCACTGTTTTTGACAATCGAATCATACTCTTCCACCATGGCATCTACCCATGCGGGATCCTCCACATCTTCCTCAAAAGAGGATGGCTCCGTCACGATACACTTGCTCATCAGAGCCATGTATACAGTAAATCGGTCAGGTGACTATCTCTTTCTACGCTGTGATGTAGGAGCTCCTACATTCTGCGCTGCATCAAGATTCAGTCGCTCAGCTTCTGTAGTGCGCTTTCGTCCTCTGATGTTTGGCACTGCATGAGTGGTTTCTTCCACTCCATGAACCTCCTCTTGTGGTTGATCCACATCCTGAGGCTCATATTTAGGAACAAGTAGCTCCTCCTCTGCATGCAACTGTAGCTCCCTCTCAAGAAACGACTTCATGGCTTTCTCCTCATGAAATTTGATATCCCGTCGCACGACAGTCATTCGACTGTCTAGAAAATACACACGATAATTGTGGGGTGTTTCTGTGTACCCCACAAATATCCCAACCTCTGCAGTCAGCTCCAACTTCTTCCTAGCATCCTTCGTCACATGAATATAAACAGGTGAGCCAAAAATCTTCAAATGAAAAATATCAAGCTTCTTACCAGAAAACACCTCTTCAGGTGTACTCATGCCAAGTACTCTATGAGGACAACAGTTTTGCACATAAACCGCAGTGTTGCATGCCTTAGCCCACAAGTGTATGGGAAGGCTATGATCATGCAACATTGCCCGTGCAACACCCACGATCGTTCTGTTCTTTCTCTCCGCGACCCCATTCTGTTGTGGGTTATGAGGCGCTATGAGTTCTCTTCGAATTCCTTCTTTGCTACAGAAGTCTTTGAATTCGCTAGAGATGTATTCACCACCACTATCACTCCTTAGAGCTTTCACCTGCTTCCCCGACTCTTTCTCAACCAGCGCCTTGACCTCACAGAACTTTGAGTATGTCTCACTCTTCTTCTACATGAAGAATATCCAGCACTTACGAGAAAATTCAACAACAAATATCACATAATACCTGTGCTTTGCTGTTGAAGAAACCGAGAAAGGTCCACACACGTCTGTGTGAATTCTCTCAAGGATCGTCGAAGCACAACTATCCTTCTCATGAAAGGTGGTCTTCAAAAATTTCCCAAAGTACATCCCTTGCACTGATCTGACTGCGCAAGTGTACCTTTGGGAAACCTAGTAGAAATCTGCTGCAAAAATTTCAAAGCGCCATGGTGAAGATGGTCCAATCTCCTGTGCCACAATTCGCCCTCATCCTGGCTCACCACTCCTTCTGCTTTTCCTACCATTGTTGCACAGCCATCTATCTGCAATTTATAAAGACTCTTAACTCGAATCCCTATCCTCCTAGTTTTACCAGTTGTTTTATGGCGCAGGAAGGATTTTCCCTCGCTAAAAACAACATCATAACCCTTGTCTTCCAGCATTGCCACGGAGATCAGATTCTTCTTCAATCCTGGAACATGCATGACATCCTTCAAGATGAAAGGTTTACCGGACTCCCTCTCAAAGGAAATGGTCCCGATACCAGTCGCACTGTATCTACCATCATTGCCCATCTCGATGTGCACTCCAAGATCCTTTTCCTCCAGATCACTAAACAAATCTTTGTCTCCGGTCATATGGAAAGATGCACCATTGTCAAGAAACCACACCGATCCCATCATACTTGAAACCAAGCATGTGATCAAAGAAAAATCCAGCTCAAACTGTGAGGCTAAGGCCTCTCCAGCTGCAGATCCAGTAGACTACTTATTCTTCTTCTTCTGTGGGCAATTAGTGGTGAAATTCCCGTGCTGGTGATAGTGAAAACACTTCACATTGGACAAATCCTGCTTCTTGCCTTTAGCTTCGGATTTGGAAGATTTCTTCCCTTTTCCTTTCCGAGATTTGGCAGCCAAAGTGAAATTTTCTTCATCTTCATTCTTCGATGAAGATCCATCCCTGGTACCCCGCCTTAGCTCCTCCTGCACAAGATTCGACCAAAGTCGCTCCCATCCTGGCAGTTTCTCCCGTCCATTGACAGAGTCTTCGTAGCTATGCCAACTCTTCGGAAGCCCAAGGAGAGCCAAGCTCACCAAGTATTCTTCATCAACAGTAACCCCCACACTTCCCAACTCATCCTTGCAGTGGACAAACTTCGTGAGGTATTTAGCAATACTGTCACCTTTCTCCATTTTTATTTTTCTGAGCTTGTCTTTAAGCGCCAACGTCCTCTAGTCGCTTCTGCTTTGGAACAAGTCTGTCAAAGCCTTCCACATTAAGAATGGAGTGGCTTTACCGTGAAGGCTGGACACAATGTGGTCCTTCACACCTTCCAACAGAATCCTTCGACACTTTGCTACCTTTTTGAGAGTGCAAGCTTCTATGATCCATAACATTTTAAATTCTAAGGATTCGAATTCCACCAGCACAAAACTCAATCGCTTCAATAATTATTTTTCCTCCAAAGATTCATCTTTACTCGGTACATTCCGTGGTCTTAACACCTTATTGTTATTATTAAGATTCTATTCAGTCCTACTATTTACACAACTTCATGCAAAATACAGAATCTATTCCACCATTGATCATTTGCGGAAATTAAATCAAGATTGCAATGCACACATGAAACAATAAAAATTCACACACATTAACACGGTTGTTTAACGAGAAAGCCTGAAGCTAAAAACCCCAACTATATATATATATATAATATATGTCATAGAGATCATGTAACAATCCTCAAACAAATTTGATCATATCAAGCTCTCAGTACAATACAATCGCTACACACTAATCAGGCCCGATCTTGCAAATCCATGCACCGATCTTTACCACCTGCTAGCCTGCCTCTACTGCGCAATCCCTGCTGAAGAATGGCTCTGAATGAGTTCGAATTACTCCAGCCTTGCTCACGCAATCCTCATTGGCATCTCCACTGAGTGTTGGATGCAATCAATGCATCACTATAGTCACAAATGATAGTCACACTTGCTCTTTCACCTATCTCTCCACTGGTCTCCACTGAAACTGCCATGCACTGTAGTTAACTGATGTATTCTTCAGTTGATTAATGAGTTATTATTTAGTGAATTAATTAAATAATTAATTCACACCACTCTCACTAGTGTATCAATCAGTTAGACAAGATACAACTAGCTCAACTGAGTCTAACTGAGTTAAACTAAATACAACTCCACCAACTACTTCTCCAACTCCACCAAACTCTGTCACATGAGTTCTAACTGAAGTCCTCCATGCATTAGCTCCAGTAAACCCTCAAGAATAGCGTAATTCCTTCTGTCAGCTCCTGTGCCACATCTGTGCACTTAACTGAAGTGCTCCAAGAGAATAAGATAATGTTTAGAGTCCAAATATTATTAAGAGCTAATAATATTCGGCATATCTATTTTTAGACTGGCAATCTAAAAATAGATTCCACCCAATATGTCTAAAAATAGAAGTCCATCTATTTTTCCAACTTGACCAACCATCCACAAATAGCATCCTGCAACTCATAGAATATGACCGACATGTCTAAAAATAGACATAGTCTAAAAATAGACTTGCGCCAAAAATAGCCTGCGGGCCCACTTAGTGAAGGCGACTCTTTTCACTAAGCTCATCATCTTGTTGAATCTCAACAGTCTCTTCTGGAATTTTTTGTTAACCTACTCATCTCAGGTGTGGAGCACAGGGGGAGATGAGGACGTAATCACCTCTCTCATGGTAGGGAGGACATCATCAGAAAGCTCTTAAGCGAGATAAGTAAACAGACTGCAGAAGAAGTAAGAACTAGAAACTTTGTTTAGACAGAATTCTATTTAGTATGGAAAATGTTCTTTAAATTAGGAAATGGTGATTTTTACATAGAGAACGTTGTAGTTACATTTATTTTTACTTTTCTTAAAGTATCTAAGAAATTACAATAGAACAATTAATATTATACTGACTGTGTAAAAATACATTTATTGGAATTATTGCTTGGGTTCAAGAAAGAATAGTGTATGTGTTATCAGGAAGAGTAACACACAAAATATCTACTAGAAATAAAAACCAAAAAAATTGTTTGTTCAAGGTCCATAATCGAAACCCTAGACCCAAAACTGGTTGTTAATCTATTTAATCTATGATATACTCGGACATAATCTGTTGTAGGGAAAAAAAATCAAGATTCGGATGGTTCGGACATCCCTACTAAATTGAAAAACTAAGTAGATAATATGACCAAAGAAATAATACAATATCAGTCCCTGAAAGAAGGGGTAAAACCTCTGTTTTGAACAGAATAGACACATAAATTATAGAAAAAAACATGTGGAATGAAAACCTAGAAAATCACTGCTAATGTAAATATATTCATCATTGAAACATTCTTACTATAAAATATAGCAGAAAAACAAATTATGCTACAGGAAAGAAAGGAAACGAGCCTCGTCAATAATAATTAAGATTAATGCGAATGCTCAAGTAAAGAAACCAAAAATAACACTGATATATATATATATATATATATATATATATATATATATATATATATATATAACATGAGAAAACATCAAGTTTGTAATTTCTAATCATAGAAATAAAACTGTAGTAAGAGAGGGTCGAATGACACTTATTTTTGAAGATACAAAAATCAACTAACAACCATTGCAAAATTTAGAAACAATAAACCCCGTCGCACTGAGGAACTCTCCTCTTAGGTTGGGCTGAGAGTTCGACTGATAACTAGGAGTAGCAAATTAAATTACAACTAAATCTTAAAATTACATGCAACTGTTCCAAACAGGGCGAAGCCCTCGAGCATAACGAAAATTAAGATAAATTGCAACGACGCCATAAAAATAATTCAGAGTTCATAATGTCGCAAGTAAGAAAGGGCTAAAGTTGGAGGAATTTACTTCGAAAAACTTAAAACCCAACGGTGAATCATGTACCTGTTAAGAAAGTGGCAGAGTCAGGCATGAAACCGAAGTACTTCAATGAAATTGACTAACGTAACTTGTAAACCCTTGCCAGTTGAATGGTGGCGCGAATACCTGCATTCAAAACCCAAATTGTAGAACATTAGAAAACATATTTGTCTAATGATTGAACGAAGGGAAAAATCTATGAAATACTGTGTGATAATCTTAAATTACCTTGTCTAAAATACGCAGTAGGCTGCTATTGAAGCCCTGCACGAATAAAAGTCAAGAGGAAGTTCAAAACTCGGTGGAAATAAATTTATCGCAAGAAAATGATAGGGTAAACCACTTAAAGGGGTAACTAAGTCTGGAATTTAGGATTTCAAATGAAGGCTTACCGACCGTGGAGATGAGGAAGCCATATCGGGAAGATGGCAGCAGAAAACTTGATCAGAAAACAAGTTGGGGATGGAGTTTTTCTAATCCTAGAATAGCATTATACAACTATTAAACCACCTGGGAGAAAAAAAAAACTAAGAGAATCTCAACCTTAAAAACTGGTTCATACGGTGTCGTAGAAGGGTAAACTCAAAGTTGTAGGTGCAATGTGAGTTACCTGTTTTGAAAACGCCATGGCAAGCCAAAGCTTGAGCTGAAGGACAGTCTACCGGTCGACATAGCACAGGTCATGGTAGAGTTGTAGAGAGGCAATGCCGACAGAGCTCGAAATGCAAATGAAGAGTTGGTTAGGGTTATGCGGTGGTACCGTGAAAATCTCCACCGTGGATTCCTAAACCCCAGATCCGATGGCGACCAGAAGGGCATGTGTCATCTGTGCAATTCAAATCCCCATGCGAAGGTAGAGCTCAACAAATCCTCCTAATAACTCTTAATCTTCGGCGGAAATTATTTAACAACGAATAAATTATATGATCAAGTTAAGAGATATGTCTATCATCGAACTATTCTCCAAAGTATTAATTATAGGTGTTATGAGTTTAAATATCAACAGCTAACCATCCTAAGCTCACAAGTATCTCGTACCGTGACTTGAATACAAGCATAGGTGTCGAGAACAAAACAAAGAAGCTAAGTAAAACAAACCACGTTGAATATCTATATTATCATTAATATATGAAGAGTGCCAAGTTGAAAAAAAAATGCATATAAAATTGCTTTGTTATGATTGCAATATTAATATGGGAACTATAGTTAAAAGAAGTAAATGTAATTACATCGTAAGGCGTCTTTATTTGAAAGCAACTTTCCTAACTGCCATTATTTCTTTCTCTACACCATTGGATCAAATGTTAGACGATTGAAATATTTTAGGCCATTAGATCCATGTCTCCTTCATTTACTCTCTACTAACTAACTCACCAAGTTCTATCTCTTCCAAAATATGACCTAAACAAGATTGTGTGACTGCTATCACACTCTATACCTCACACTCTATACCTCATTGAAATGGGTGACAGCATCAAGCGCGTCCAATTTTATTGATTCGTACAGAAAATGGATTGTTGATTCCGTACGCCAATTGCTACAACTTCTCCAAATTTTGAGTTATATTTTCAATTTGGCGATTTTGACTCGGCACTTTAGACTTCTTTTTTTACTGGTTTTGTACAATATTGTGGTGGGCGGATATGGCAATGACAGCGAACGGAGGATTTTCCTTTTCTCAAAATAGATATTTGTAAGCTTTCCCAAAATATCATTCAATTTCAGTGGCGTTTTGTGTTCCGCTGGTTCTTTGTATAACGTGTTCTTTTCTACTTTGAACTTCTATTTCTAGTTGAAATTCGACTTTTCTTGTGATTCTCTAAGTTTGGTTATAAAATACTAGATTTTCGAAAAGAGTTTTTAGTAAAGATGGAGAACTGACTTTTACTACGAATCCGTTCGATGTCACGGAAGAAAACTTAAATAGTGCCAAACAGTTTAATAATGCGAGTTTATCTATCAAATATCACATTCAACGTCTGATATCCATGTATCATTGAATCCGGGGAAACCTGCACATTTATTTATTCAAAATGGCGCCCATAATTTTTCTAAAGCCCTTTTAAAGAACCTTTAATCTTTGTCTTTATTGCAAGAAAACTATAAAAGGCTTTCAGCGCGTGATTTGATAGTCAAAATCTGTTGAAATATAGCTTCATTTTATGGAAATTTAATTTTCGTCTGTGCTCAGAAATGTTCTTTGACCGCCACCATGTATCATTGAATCCACGAAAACCTTGCATGCACATTTATTTCTTCAAAATGGCACCCATGAGCGCTTTAAAGTACCTTTAATCTCTGTCTTTGTCACGTCTAGCAAGAAAACTGTAAAAGGCTTTCAACCCCTGCTTTGATAGTCAAAATATCTTGAAATATAGCTTCATTTTATGGAAATTTAATTTTAGTCTATGACTTGCGCTCAGAAATGTTCTTCGACCGCCATTGTTTTGTCATTTTTCCAATTTCAATAATTTTTGTGACATTTATTCTACTTTTGCGGTGTCCTCGTTGAATACAGGTCTCTAAAAACGATTACCTGGAGGTATTGAAGGGTTATTTGAATTTCTTGGACTCATTGTAGCGACACCGAAGGGAATACATTTACATAACTTACATTTTCGGACTCTGAAGTGTCGTGCAGTGGTTTGCTTCGAAGAACTTTTAGGGATATCAGGGATCGTTCTCTTTTAATGGAGGTCCTGACATTCCACCTCACTGAACTTTCCCTGCTTTCAATTCAAAATTTGCGTAAAACAACACCCAACCGCCCAAAATGTTTGGAAAGGCGGAGTCGTGTGTAAGGCAAAATCTGTTAAATCATGTTCAATTCGATAATCGTAAACTCAATGGGGCCCTCACATACTTATGAAAGAATAGTGAATTGAATTTCATTTCATGATCGACATATTGACCATTAAGCTCTCAGCTCTTGTGTACTTTCATCCAAGTTCATTCCTTTTACTTTCATGTCCCTCATGTACTTTTCATGTTTGGTTTTATTTAACTATTAATTGAAGAGAGAATTTATGGGTAACACCTTTACAATCTCTTTGTTTAATTAGGTGGCCTTCTTACATTATGATTATTAGAGAATTTAGGTTTTTAAATTATAAGGTTTTTAGAATATTTTAAAACCAATAGTCATAGTTGTTATATGAATGTGATATGAATTTTCATATATTTCATAAAATTTGTATAATAATAGTTTATATATATAGTTAATGAAGTATGACAAAACAATATATAAAGTTAATTTAAATAGATATTACATAATTTAACTATATATAATTAGTGCATAAATAAAGGAAAAAAATGTCTATTTTTTTATTAAAATAATAATAATATATAAAATGATAGGGATAATATGACATTTTGAAATTTTCATATGTATATAACATATATATATAAAATTTGTGATAGCGGCTATTTTGCAAGGCTTGGTCAAGCCTAGATACCTTTTGGGATAAACTTGTAGGGTCTAATGGGTTCCCCGTAAATGTGTCTGGTAAGATATGTGAATCCATAGCAATTATGCCTTTTTAGATTAAGGAATCAATTCTGTTTTAAGATGGTAAAAATGACTTAGAGAGAAGAAAGAAATATGCACCAAACTTACTTGTGTGGAAAGAAACAATCTTAGCATCCAAACTTACTTGTGTGGAAAGAAACAATCTTAGCATCAAATGTACTACTTTTTATCTTCAATGATTTTGAATATGTCAAGATTACTTTCAAATTTATATAATTTATGTCTTAACGCGTTTCCTTTGCAACATTTGGTGCAATTGCTAGTTTATTTTTTATTGTATACTTTTATGCATGTTACCCAATCATTTAGATAATATGACAAACATGTGAAGTGAAATCCACTAAATACATGTTTTCTCTTTGAGTATTCTTAAAAAAAATTAGGTTAAATAAAATTGAGATATTAAGCATATTGAATCAGTTTGTATGACTCTTTTGCGTTAATACCTCTTAAAGATAGATCATTAAATAAAATTTGAATTCAAAATGGACTATATCATTACACGTTAAAAGAAGTTCATACTAGATTTAATGTGGTTTTGCTATTATATATTATTATTAATTTTAAATTATAAAATAGAAATCATACCTGGGGTCTTGGTTAAATGATGATGAGGCGGGGTGTTATAGCACTCATCACAGGTTCAATTCCCTTCTCGATCGGAGTGATGTATCTGGACATGTTGATGAAGATGGAGTAAAATGAAAAAAGAAAAAAAAAAGTGAAAAAAAGAGAAAAATCAAAGGTACTACCAAACTTACTATATATATATAAAATTTGAATTCGGTATAAATTTAATTTTTTTATAAAATGTACAAACTAATTAATTATAGTTGTTATATCACTCATCACAGGTTCAATTCCCTTCCCGGATCGGGGTGATGTATCTGGACATATTGATGAAGATGGAGTAAAAAAAAGAATAAAAAAAAGTGAAAAAAGAACAAACTAATTAATTATATTAATAGTTTTCCTCAAAAGGAAAAAATTCCATTCCTATTTAAAAATTCAATAGTAATTACCTCTTCTCATATATCATTACAACCAATCTTAAACTTTTATTTATTTAGAACTTTTTAAAATTTTGAGTTAAAAATTTTCATTAATAAGTTTATATTTTACATTAAAAAATTTCAACTTTGAAGATTAACTCAATTCGTCAAATTGAAAAATCACGAATTAACAATAGTAAATACAATTTCTAGAATCCATAAACCACTTAAAAATAATAATTTTCTCTCTAAAATCCATAAACCAAACCACATAAAAACAATAGTTTTCCAAAAAAAACACCATACTTTCATAATTCAATCTACTCAGGTTTAATTTACATGTACTTTAAACCATTTATCATTTCAATTCTTTATTTCTTGATTCTCTTTGCATATTTATCAATATCTTCAACTTCTTTTAAAATTTTAGATATATATTTAATTAATCGCCTTCCACTTACATGGTTTACAATTTATATATTTAATCAATCACTTTCCACTTGCATTGTTTGCAATTTCACTAATTTACATACTATTTTGTTGTTTTCGTAAATTTTATGATTATTAACATTACATTTCTTTAAATTGTTTTTCTGCTTACAATCTCTATATCTCTCTCCATGTGCATTGTTTACATTTTCACTAATTTACATGCTATTTTGTTGTTTTTGTGATTATCAATTTTACCTTGCTTTAAACTTTTTTTTGTGCTGACAACCTCTATTATACTCATCCTAATTTTTTGTGCTTAGTTTTTTATTTCATATTATTTATTTATTTAATATATTATATAATTTTTTTATTAGATTTGAATAATTTATAATCCAAACATTATATTTATAATAATTAAAAAATAAATTACTAACCTAACAATGTTATATTGAGACGCAAAATTCGGAATATTCATAGTCTTTGACTAAAAATGAAAACTATAGATATTCCGAGTTTTGCATCTCAAAACCTCTAATCTATCAATATTATAATTCTTCTACAAAATCACATAAGATCAAATTCTTGATACACATTTTATATAATTATACTTAATCATTTTCAAAATATGAAAAAATCTATTATTTTATTAGCATAATCATATTTTACATGATAATCATAAAATAATTAACATATTACAAACCTTAACACCACATTTAATACATTATGTACCTACTTTAACATGGAGGGAAGACATTTGAACTTTGATCCTCAAAGTTATCCAGGTTTTACAAATACATTGCTCTTCTTTTAATTTTTTCCAAGTTTTAAGAAGAATATACAGGTTGGATTCTATGTGTGCACATGTGATGGTAAATATGGGATACATTCAGGTACTACTTTTAGGTGCCTTGATTTACTTTAAGTTATTAGGTAAATATCTAGAATGGTGGCCTTTAAGGAGAACATGGGTTGGCCTTTTAATGTGTGTGAGCGCGCAAGCATAGGTTGTGTCATGCATTCTAGGGATTCAACCATCACCTTTTGAGGTTCAATAGTACTTGAAAGTTCCAAATAAAGTTCTCAGGGAAAGGGAATTGTGTTTATCACTGAACAAATCACCATTCTTCGCCATTAATTCCAAATCCTTTTGTATGTGATGAATTCAATTTAATATGCATAGTCTTTATTAATTTATGAGATGACAAATAATAAACCTAAATCAAACAAAAATGAAGATATCTATCAAAGTACAATAGTGAAAATATTGAACAACAAAATCATATATATATATATATATATATATATATATATATATATATATATATCATGAAAAAGTTTACAACAACAAAGTATCAATCTAGTAACTCTTAACTCTTTTCATTATGAAGATGAAGTACAAGTAGTGTAATAAAGATTTTCTCTATATGCGGATGTTGGTTTGGAGTGATGGGACTTTAGTCCCCTAGCAGATCCCGAGGGCGCTCGCATGCTGTGGCCATATGGCCCCCTGCGGCGTCATTACTCATGCAATAACTATGCCAACCTGCACTGCATTCATTCCACTCTCCGCACCTTTCTACCACCTCGCCTCGTCGGTTCAGCTTGTTATGGATTTCGTTCTGGAGAACTCGTCTGGTCTTTGTGTTTTATGCGGCCCTCCATCTCCTGTCTGTGGAGCTTTCCCTCCAGCTTGTGCAGAACCGAGTGCACGCACCCAGACTGGGAAACGTTGCACCATCCTCGGCTGTTTGGAAACTCTTCCAGGTTTCCATTTCACCCAGAGTAACTTTTGTCATTTCACTTCTTGTTTTCCTTCTCATTTGGTTGATTTTCAGAGGTCTTCGTTGAACTCTGCCTGCTCCTTCTACCCCAAGCACTCCTGGAAAAGCTCGGCGACGATGCCTCGACTTCGGCATCGAATGTGATGTCGGCGAGGAACGAGCAGAGGGCGCTCTTCCCACCCATGCCCTTCCACTAGCTCGACCTCTGACTCTTCTGTGGAGGACGTCGTTTGGAGCCTTCATTCAGACTCTAGGCATAAGAGGGGTCGCTCCTACCATCCGGGGGGCACCCACTTTGCTCCACCTTCGCAGCCTCCTCCTCCTATCTCTCAGCCAGCCTCCACTACTTTTAATATGCCTGTTAGCCCTACCCTCCGCCAGTCCTCTCAGAGGGTGGAATTCCACTTCAACGGTTCCCTGGATAAGCCTGTTCTCACTGCTTTTATTACTGTTATTGTTTGCGAAGAATCTGCTAGCTCGACTCCTGCTTCTGTACCCCGCCCTGCCCCTACTCCACCTGGCCCTCAGCCCTCTCAGGCAAAAAATGATGTCCCGGCTCCTGATGCGCCCACTGGCATTGGGCAATCCATACTTGGAAAGGAAAACTTGCAAGTGGACTTCTTCAGTAAGGATGGCGCACCAGAGAAGGATAATGAAGATGGAGAAGACGTGTTTGGTTGTAGGATCGTGGAAGAACCAGACTCCCCAGCTCCTGAACAGTGACTTCGACTTCCCTCAGCCTGCTTTGGTACAGATATTCGACATCGTGGAAGAATTTTTTGGTTTTTTGAATCTATCTTTAGCTGTAAAAGTTGTAGGCTATTTTAGTTTACTGTCTCTTGTTAAATTACAATGCATGTACTTTTTTACCAGTTTCCCTTCTAAGGGCGGTGGACTTTCTCTCAAAATCAAAAGAGCGGTTTCCACTCACTGGAAAAAAATTGTTTTATGTTAAGCTTGGACATCAAACTAGGTTCTCGAACTCTGTTGAGCGGCGCAGTTTTGTACTATTATGTTTTATAAATAGAATTAGTTTTACTGAGAAAAAAAAAATGTAATAAAGATTTGATTTCTCATTTATTTATATATCTATAATATTTATGAAAAAAAATATGAGAAAAAAAAGGCAATATGTCATTATTTTATTTTTTAGTTTTTATATATAATGAGTATTGAGTTTCTCATTTGTCTTGGTGTATGTCCTAAAATTGCTTGTGCATGGCTAAGAGTTCGTATTTCTCTAACGTAAGGAAACAAGGTAACAACCCAAGACCTAGAGGCATCTAACAGGGGTGACATCATGCCCCTTTGCAGACCAAGTTGTGGCTTTCCTTGAATAACGATGATGAGTTAGCCTGCATTTGTAGATCCGAACCAAAGATAGATGTCCTCACTACTAATTTGACAATTTAATTTATATCAAATTTTCTCACTATGTAAAAAAATATCAAATTTCTCATTCTACAGTAACACACATGCATTATTCAAAATTATATTTCTCTAACGTATTATAAAAATATATAATAATACCTTTATTCAATCCATTTTGAAAATCTATAATTAAATTATAATTTCAAAACTATACAACTTAAATAATAATACATATGCAACATAGTGTCACATTTCAGTGTGCCTGCCTTGTTGAAAGAGGTGTTGCATCCTTATCAACCCTACGGTAATGAAGTGACGTTAGTATCAATAAATATTATACAAACCACCATTACATCATTACTACGTTTATGTGTAATGACATGTCACTATCATTCGTATCGCGTAGTCTACTCAAGCAACGCTTTGTCTCAAAATCCGACAAAGATTTTATTAGAATCTTGTTTACAATTGTTAAACTTTAGTATTTTGAGCGTCCTAAAAGTTTTTGATAGTGCTGAATTCATTTCCACTATCAAAAATGGATTCCAAACACTCCAAATACCTGATTTCTTGAATTTTAGTTACCCTGATTTTAACAAAAATCTGTTGTCTAGGCTATTCCGTTGCTTGGGTAGATAATTCCCATTCGTATGGTTACGTATTCCCTAACTCCACCTTAGACTGACATATAAGAAAATAAAAATGAACAAACGACATGCAATTATATCCGTATGGTTGCATGTCGCCTAACTCTACCTTTTTATGATAATAATTTTTGAAAAGACGAATTCAATTATTCATGGGAGGATAGGATTCTTTAACTCATACAAGGATTTGAAAGCATTTATTGTGCTTCATTCTCCATGAGACACATTAAACATATTAATTATAGGCCACCATTCATCGGTCTTAATGTTTATGTTTCTTTTGGTGTGGTACACTAGTAGTAAGTAGAGTTATATGGTCGTAATGTCACTGCTTTAGTTTTTATACCATGTGGTTTTTAGTTTGAAATTTTTATTTTTTTATTTTTATTTTTCATTTTTTTTATTTAAAAAATATTTTAAATAAAAAAATAACAATCTTTTCAACTATTTAAATTAGATTTAATTAATTTTTTGTTTACGCTCGGGCTTATTCGAATTCCTTTTTGCATGTGTGTCACCAATCTAGCCACGGTCGTGGCCTCTTCCAGCAGCCATGGCATCTGGAGGGGGCTCTGATCCCCTTCCCCCACCCTCAGAGGTGACAAATTTCAGGAACCTTATGGCTTTAAGCAACAAGCGTCCACTCTTAGTCACGCAACAAAAATTTGTTAAAAAACTAGACAACATCCCCTCGGCGGCTCTCCCAGTTGAAGAAACTTGCAGATCAGCACTGAACCTCGCCAAAAGAGGGCTCATTGGGTAGTTTACAGGCCTCTAGCCATCTCCCAAAGCCGTGGAAGAATGGGTGCAGAGAAACTGGACTCCACTAGTTAAGGAAGGTATCACAAGCCATTTCGTTGGCAAAGGTTTTTTCGTTTTTGTGTTTGAAAACACAGAGGACAGAAGCCTCATATTTAGAAATGGACCATATTTCATGGGTCCTCAAGGCCTTTACCTAAATAAGTGGACGCCTGACTTCGATCTTGCCCAAGATGTGCCCTCAGCGGTCCCAGTGTGGGTGTGTCTACCACACCTTCCATTGCACTGTTGGAACCAGAAGTTTGTCCAAACCATTGGCAATACTCTCAGAAAATACATTGACCAAGCTGTGAGAAAAGACCAGTACTCCTGCACTCGCATATGTGTGGAGGTAGACCTAGAAGAAGGGCTGCTGGAGGCAATTAAATTAACAGTTGTTGATTGGTCCCATATCCAGGAGCTGGATTATGAATAGCTTCCTTTCAAATGCAGGTATTGCCATGGATATGGACACTTTGCAAGGCACTGTAAAAATAAAGCTGAAGAAGAGAGTGAGAAATTGAAGGGAGAGAAATGGACCCTAGCCCAGAAAGCATGTTCGACAAAAGTAAGAGGAAAAGGGGCCACAAAAGGGAACTCCATCCCTACAGCAAGACAAGTTATTAAGATGGGGAGATCTGTTCCCTCTACTGGAGAAATCGAAAACCTAATCGAAAATGACAATACGCCAGTACACCCCCCAGAAAAAATTCAGAACAGCACGGAGTAGAGCCTTCTTCCCTCTTCTGATAAAGAAAACAAAGAAGCAATCCTCCCTGGAGTAACCCAAGATATCCCTTCCCCTCCCTCATACGTAGAAATAATAAAAAATAAGGCAATGTACAACTGTTGCTCCTCGGAGGACGAGACCTTTGAGAGCCCCTCGAAAAGAGCTGGAAGGAAATCTCACAAAGAAGTCAGGGAAGAAGAGGCAAAAAGGAAAAAAATGTGATCCGGATTTATGCAGGAACGCAACAGAATACAGAAATAACCATAAACATAGAGATGCAGTGGAAATAATGCGTCATTTCATTAATATCAAATAACAGAAATATGCTTACAGACATAATGGAAATACAATAGCTAGGGTGCTGGTAGCGAATCTCTGAGAAGAGATGTGGTGGCTACAGACCTCTAAACTGTGTTACAATGAGGCTCGAGGGCCTATTTATTGTTGAGAAACAATGTAGAATTCGAAACGTCCAAAAAACCTAACCGTAGGAGACGAGGCGCCAAAACTGTGGGCGCCCGTTTGGGTAAATTGGTGGTTCAACTTCCCGGGGGCGTAACTTTGGCATCCAATCTCCGTTTGACGCGCTCAATAGCTCGTTAGAAAGATCTATCCAAGGACTACAACTTTCGGCATGAATATCATTTCGGAACAAAATAATATTCGCTGGAGGCGCGATGCCCAAAAAACATCGTTTAGGGCCTCAAAACGGCCCCGGAAGTTCAGGACTCGAAAAACTGCTAAAAATAGTAAGTTTTGTTGCAACTTGAAAACTGAAAGAACTGATGATGGGGGTTCAAATGGAATAGGTGGGTGGCCACCAATATCCACCTGGATCATTACGCCCCCAAAACAGCTCCGAGAGTGGAGGACCCAAAAACCTGCTAAAAATAGTAAGTTGTGCTGAATGTGAAAAACTGCAAGAATTGATAGTGTTGGTCTAGATGGAATAGGTGGGTGGCCACTGATATCTACCTGGATCATTCCTCCCTCCTTAGGAAGCAATGGTCCCCATTGCTTTGAAATCCTCCATGAGATGAGGGAAATTCTGTTGAACTAAGTATGAGATGTGTTGAAGATGTCATGGACCTGCGGGTGGACATGCTGGATGGGTTTAGTAAATTTGGTTTCTTTATCAGCCTCAGACAGCACATGTTTGGATTCTGTGTGTGTAGTTGCAGGATGTATGGCAACATCAGGCGGTGGTGCATTGGGAGTCATATCAATGGAGTGCTTGTCCTGACAATGTAGAGGAACCTTTGGGAGTGAGGAGAAAATGTCCTCGTATTCCTCCATGAATTTGTCCATTTGCTGCAGTCGTACAGGGGAGCCCTGTTTCGAGGTTGTGGCCCCAATATTCTTCTTTCATTGTGAGCGAGTTGTAAGGAAAATGAATTTCCTTGTTTGGGAAACAATCTTACTGCGTTTTTTTGCAGTAGTCAAAGAGATGACAGGAGGCAATACTACCTCTGGTATCCTGTACAAGTTATTTCCCAAAGTAATAATAACAGCATGAGGCCTAGACTCATACACAACATGTCACCTCCACAAGTATGGTTGGCCCAATAATACATCAGGTACATCAAGAGGAGAAACATCACATAATACCTCATCCGTGAACAACTTGATACTGTATGGAAGACGACACTGATGGTGGATGCGGAGATCTCTCCCTGGGTGGAGCCACCCAATGGTATATGGCTGTGGGTGTGCTATGGTTGGTAAGCCAAGCCGCTTTACGGCCTCTGCGTGGGTTCTTTTTGGATTACGCATATCGACGAGGGTACGACGGAGAACCCTTCACCCACATCTGTGATTGGAAGAGGTGCTCCCCCTCCTCTGGATCCTCTGGACCCTCCCTCTGGATCTTGGTGGTGGCAAAAATGGCACTGGGATCTGCATCAATGATCTGCTTCCCTTTTTCGTTGCCTTTTTTTGGTTCTAACTCGGGATCAGAAAATGCATCTGATTCGGGTGCCTTTAGTTCAACCACTAAAGACTGTTTGGCCTGACACCCATTTGTGCTGTGAGTGGGGCTGTTATGAAATTCACACCACTTCCCTATGTCCTTCTTTGGATTTGTTGTGTTGTTCTGAGTCGCACTGCTTTTGCCTTGCCCCTTGTTCTTCGGTTTGGGGGCACCTTTCAGATTCGCAGATCCAAAGTCTCGCTTCTTCTGCTTAAATTTCTGCTCGATCTTGGTGGCATAGCGATATGCCGTGCCAAGCGATGTAATTTCGAGGAACTCCATTTCCTCCTGAATGTGTTTGTGTAGACGATAGTGGTGCCAGGCACCAAATGTCTCTCACGAGATCTTTAATACCCAACTTTGTGCGTAGGGTATGGAGCAGTCGTCGATTCATACTGCGTCTTGGTCCTTTTGTTGCCGCAGCGTGGTCCATTGGATGTATTTTTCCTCATAGCTCCCCACGTGGTAATATTGTTCCTTGATGCCATCTCAGAATGAATTCCAAGTGGGTGTGGCCAAGAATAGAGATGGTTCCCCTTCGCCCTCTTGCTCACGGTAGGTTTCCCACCAGCCTTTGACATGGGGGGCGACTTTGAGGAGTGCAAGAAATAATCTTTTCTCGGTCAGGAGAAGTCATGGAGCGAAATACCCTTCCGACCAAATTTAACCATGCGTCTGGTACTTTGGATCTATTTTCCTTCAAATATAGGAATGTCAAGGATTTACATTACATGAAGGGAGTGGTGCCTCTAGAGTGGCTGTTGGATGCAGATGCGCCATATGTGGGCAGTCGTTGAAGGATTTGAGCAAAGTTATCCATCATCGCGTTCCTTTGTTTCTCGAGGGCCTCCTCGAGCAGTATTTTGATAAGATCTCCTACTCCCTCATCTTTCTTTTCTTCTGCCATGGGAGGTCGTCGGGGTTTGCGAGGCTGATCTTGTAAGGGTTCAACCAGATCGAGCCCTAACTCCTTATACCCTGACCGCGTTGGGAACATGCAAAGAAAAACAAAGAAAGAGCAAACCCCCTCTGATACCACTGATCCGGATTTATGCAGGAACGCAACAGAATACAGAAATAACCATAAACATAGAGATGCAACGGAAATAATGCGTCATTTCATTAATATCAAATAACAGAAATATGCTTACAGACATAATGGAAATATAATAGCTAGGGTGCTGGTAGCGAATCTCTGAGAAGAGATGTGGTGGCTACAGACCTCTGAACTGTGTTACAATGAGGCTCGAGGGCCTATTTATTGTTGAGAAACAATGTAGAATTCGAAACATCCAACAAACCTAACCGTAGGAGACGAGGCGCCAAAACTGTGGGCGCCCGTTTGGGTAAATTGGTGGTTCAACTTCCCGGGGGCGTAACTTTGGCATCCAATCTCCGTCTGACACGCTCAATAGCTCGTTAGAAAGATCTATCTGAGGACTACAACTTTCAGCATGAATATCATTCCAGAACAGAATGATATTTGCTAGAGGCGCGATGCCCAAAAAACATCTTTTAGGGCCTCAAAACGGCCCCGGAAGTTCAGGACTCGAAAAACTGCTAAAAATAGTAAGTTTTGTTGCAACTTGAAAATTGAAAGAACTGAAGATGGGGGTTCAAATGGAATAGGTGGGTGGCCACCAATATCCACCTGGATCATTAAGCCCCCAAAACGGCTCCGAGAGTGGAGGACCCAAAAACCTGCTAAAAATAGTAAGTTGTGCTGAATGTGAAAAGCTGCAAGAATTGATAGTGCTGGTCCAGATGGAATAGGTGGGTGGCCACCGATATCCACCTGGATCAAAATGCAAGGAAGTGATTCCACAATTGAGATGTCCATCGGCACAAATACCAAAACAAGGTCTCCCAAGGGAGGAGTTCCCAACCCCTCCATTAGTAAATAATGCATATAGTCTCTTGAAATTGCAGAGGTTTGGGGCACCCAATGAAATCTGAAGCCGTCAAAGATCTCCTGAAAATGGACCCTCCAAAAATCCTCCTGCTCCAAGAGACTAAAATCGAAGGGAACACCCTTCTCGAAATCAGCAAGTTGAAATGGAAGAAAAACGTTGGAAAGGCAGTAAGCTCAAGGGGCTCCTCGAGTGGAATTGCTACTCTGTGGTCTGAGGACCAATTTCATCTGGTAAAATCCTACGAGACCCAGCACTAGATATTTACTGAACTAAGGTATCATACAAGTAAGTCAACCTTTTCCCTTTTCAATCTTTATGTTTCGATGCTCTATGCTAAAAAGAGAGAATGTTGGAAATCCATTTCATCTTTTTTAGACCTCCACTCTCCCAAGAATATCATCTTGGTCGGAGATCTGAACATTGTTTTGAACTCAAAATAAAAAAGGGGAGGCAACATCAGTAGGGATCAAATTCTACCCCTAGTTGAAGACCTCATCCAACATTGGGACCTGCTGGACTTCAAACCCATGAGAGGTCTTTTCACTTGGTCCAATAACAAAATTGGGGATGAGCACATTTTTTCCTACCTCGACAGGTTCCTTGTTCAAAGCACGTTTCTGATGGAAAAGAGGTTAATCTCCTCCAAAATTCTCCCCAAATTGACCTCGGATCACAAGCCTATTCTCATCCTCTTGGAAGAAGAAGAAAACCTGGGCCCTATCCCTCTCTGTTTCAGCCCTCTTTGGATTGAATGAGAAGGGTTCTTCGACACTCTCCGCATGGCTTGGTCCAAACCTATCACAGGTTCCCCAAGCTACATGTGGGAGTAGAAGCTAAAGGCCATGAAGCATGCCCTGAAAGAGTGGATTAGAAAGCCCATCAAAACCCATCAGCCAGAGAATAGAAGTGGTTCAGATGCTGGAGGCCCTGCAAATGGATATGGAAAAAAGAGACATAACCTCTGCAGAGCTTGAGAAGGAACAACTTGCCCAAAGCAACTCTTATCTCTCTTTCCGAATAGAAGAGGAATATTTGAGAATTAAATCCTGTAGCTTGTGGCTTAAGGCAGGAGACAGAAACACTTCCTTCTTCCACCGTCAATTTAAAACTCGCCTCTCTCGCAACCATATCACGGAAATAACAATTGCTGATGGGCAGATTTGCAAAGGTTTTGAGAAAATAAAATCTGCAGCGAAGATGAAACTTCAGTCTTCCTTTCCCATATTCCTTCCCTTGTTAGCAGAGATGACAACTCTGTTCTCATGAAACATTTCATGGAAGAGGAAATCATGAAATTTATTTGGTTGATGGAACCCGACAAGGCCCCTGGCCCCGATGGATTGATAATCCAATTCTACAAAATCTGTTGGGACATTATCAAAAAAGACTTGTTGAGAATGATAAAAGGTTTCCTGAATAAAGCTAAGGTGGGGGGAGGCATCAACTCTACCTTCCTTGCCTTAATCCCGAAAGAGGTGAACCCTAAATCCTTTGGCAAATTCAAGCCCATCTCCCTTTGCAATGCCTCATACAAAATCCTAGCTAAGCTCCTCACCAACAAAATAAAATCGCTACTTAGGAACCTTATCTCCACCTCTTAAGGAGGGTTTGTCAAAGGCAGACACATCCTGGACAATGTCATTCAGGTGCAAGAAGCCATGCATTCCAGTCATCAACGAAAGGAGAAAGGGATGTTGATCAAGCTTGACATGGAAAATTCCTTCGATAGGGTCAACGTCTCCTTCCTCTATGGAGTCCTCCTCTCCTTTAGCCTTTCCCCCGATTTTGTCAACTTAATTAAAGCCTACACTGACAAGCCTTGGATAGCTCCGCTCGTTAATGGGAGAACTATCTCTTACTTTAAAGCCTTGAGGCGATTGAGGCAAGGTTTCCCTTTTTCCCCCTTCATGTACATTCTAATGGCAGACACTCTCAGCAGGAAATTAACAATAGAGAAGATTGCAGGGTCTCTTCCTAGTATAATAATTTTGAATGTACTAGAGCCCATAAACCATGCCCTCTTCACAGATGACTCTCTCCATCTCGGAGGCGCTTCTATTAGGATTGAAAAATCTTTCAACATTATCCTTCATGGCTATTGCAGTGTCTCGGGCGCACTTATCAATGATAGTAAGAGTGTTGTGTATGGCTGGAACATTGAGCAATAGGACCTTAAACGCATTGCGCAGCTCCTGGGATTTACTGGCTATGCCCACTGGGAAAAAATTAATTATCTAGGATTGCCTTTAACTCTTGGAGTAAACAAAAGGTCCCCGTGGGTTGAAGTCACCAGCAAAATAAAATCGAAAATTGCCTCCTAGGGAGGCCAATGGCTCACCAATGGAGGGAAATTAATCCTCATAAAAGCAGTGCTATCTACTCTTCCCATATTCCAAGCCTCCTTTCTCCTGGCATTGAAAAACATCACAGAACAGATCTCCAAGCTAATTCAGAATTCCCTCTGGGAAGGAGGTAAAGGCAATCAGTGGAAATTCCATTTAGTTAACTGGGATACAGTGAAACGTCCAACTACGGATGGCGGTCTCCAAATTCGTGATCCTCTTCACGCAAACACAGCTCTGGGTTGTAAAATAATATGGAAACTCTTCGTTGATCTGATGCACTCAGTCAGCAAAATCCTCAAGGAAAAATACACAAAAGGTGTTCTACTGCAACATCTGAAGGTAGATAGCACTTCGAATGGCTCACTGGTGTGGAATCTATGTCGCAGAGGCATCGATTTCTTCAAGCTTCATCTATACAACATCTTTTGAAATGGCAAGAAGACCAATCTTTGGACAGACATTATTATGGGTCTCACTCCCCTCGGTAACTCTAAAGAGATCAAAGAGGTCCATGAATGGCTTATCCAGCAAGGCATCAGCACACTTGATGATATCTATGCCTGGGAAGAGAAGGGGAATTGGCAGTCCTAGGTCTTCCCAATAATTCTGGAATACCTACGAACTCAACAAAAAATTCTCATAAATTCGTTCAATCAATTTTGCGTTGGTGCACATACATGCAGTTGATCAATGGGGTTGCAGAAATTCCGGCATCTATACAACAACGCAAGGTTATAGGCTTCTCCAAACATAGAAAGAGGAAAATCAACCTACAAATTTATGGAATCAGGTATGGGACCCCTTTGGTAAAAAGAAGCATCTCTAGACCTCATATATTTGCGCTTTGCAGAAATGTTATCGAAACTTCGGATCACCTCTTTGTGGACTGCTCCTTTGCCAAAGAGGTGTGGAGTTTTATCCTTCATGGCCTCCAGGTTTTTGTTCCAAACCACATCTCTGTGGTTGACCTTTTTTCAAATTGGAAGGAGCACTACCCTCATGCTACTCCCATAAAGTCTCTAGGACTCGATTTTGGCTATCCATCCCCAAATACGCCTGCTGGAAAATCTGGCTTGCTCGAAATGAGCAGATCTTCAACGACTCCTCTTGGCCCCCGAAGATGGTTGCAATCAAAGCCAAATCACCTCTCCTTGAAACCGTGAAGCAGCAATCCCACAAACCAGATAGCTTGCTACTTCCTAAAGAAAGGAAATGGATGGGGACATTTGTTTATCGAGACAGAAATCTAATCTCAGTCAATCCCTTAATCAACCCAGGATGGCGCATAAGAGATTCAAATAAAATATTTCAAGTATGGTGGAGAAAGCACAGAAGAGAAACAATCTTCTTCGATGGTGCATCCAAAGGAAACCCCGGAGCGGTTGGTGCAGGTGGAGTGCTCTATTCCTCGGGCAACACAAGAAGAGATGGTTTCTGTTGGGGCCTTGGGCAGCGAACAAAAAATCAGGTAGAAATTCTTGGCCTTTCAAAATCCTACCACATTGCCTGTGAGAGAGGCATTAGATATTTTCAAGCCTTTGGTGACTCAAAAATATTGATCAAGAAGCTCAATTCGGAAGATCAGTTCAACAATTCAGTCCTCAATAAGGCCCTCTGAAGGTTGAAGCTCACCCTTTGAAGGTTGAAGCTGACATTTCTTGAATTTTCCTCCTACCAATTCTTCCATGTCCTTAGAGACTCGAACAAGGAAGCTAACATTATGGCAAACAAAGGATGTCTTCTCTTGCAAGGTGACCTCAGCATAAATGAAGAAATTCCCCTTCAAACTTGCACTCCATGAAATTATGTTTTACAAGTATCGGGAAGCTGAATTGCTGCCGTGTAATGAAGGTTGATTCGGCCCTAGCCCAACCAGACTTTTTCAACAAATAATACATAACCGGTTCAGTTAAAAAAAAGAGAAGAAGATTTAATTACAAATATTTAAAATTATTTACAACAACCATCACTACTTTTTATATATTTAATTATTATTATTATTAATAAATTACAAAATTTTAAACCATTTTATATACTTTCTCTTATATCTATAATTTTGGTTTAATATTACAAAATATATAATTCCACAAACCTAGAGATATACTCTATAAATATAATTTTGGTATTTAAGTGAGATTGAGGAATGCCCAAGATGTATCATAGATTACATTTTTTTTATATAGATATTCATGAAAATATTTGATTTTACAACCATGTCTAAAAGTAATAATATAGATATTACATTTTTTTTTTATACTTGGCAGAACTACATCTTCATCATGTCCATTATATCACCCTGATATGGGTGGGGAATCGAACCGATGACTTCACATCAAAGAGTGGCTTAACAGAACACCGAATCACCATCTATCCAGACCCAACGAATATATATATAAGTATTTATATACATATTTTTTTAATTTTTTTCTAAAGAAAGAAATCAACTTCTTTCTTAGCCTCAGGGCAAGAGTGAGATTGTTGATACTGTGCCAATAGACAAGTATATTTATTTAAATGTATATGACAACAAAAGTAATATTTTTGATACTGCTCCAATAGACAAGTCTTTTTATTTAAATGTATATGACATCAAGAGTGAGGTTTTTGATAGCATTGTTGATGGCATGCCAATCCATAGGCCTATTTATTTAAATGTATTTGAGGCTCTAAGCCAACACAACAATATTCATAAGAAAAAGGTTATTACAACAAGATTTGTGAAGGCATTATAGCCCATTATGTTACTAATTGGGGTTTAAACCTAGATAAGAAAAATAACAACCATTCGAATCAATCACTATAATTTTATTTTAAAGCTATAATTTTATAGTCACAATAAACTTTGTTTACTTTTATTTTAATTGATAGCCGAGATAAAATCTTAGAATCAATTACTCTTTTCAATTAATTATTTTTCCAACTATTTATAATGAGCAAGTTAAATGAAAATATAACCTAAATTTAAAGGCTTGACTAAAAGTAATTTTTCAAATTAAAAACGATTGTTTGGCACCCTATTTTCATTTTATTTTATTTTAATTGTGTAGAAATGAATGCGTTGATTCAAAATTGCTCATGTAATTTACTAAAACATAAGGCTCAAATCTACTCTACTCATCCGCGGAAGAAATTCACGATCGAAAACACATAAAAACATGCATCGCGATTCAAAACACATGCACAAAGATTTATATAGGGGAAAAAATTGCTCAAAACCCCTTCTTATTTGTATTGCATTAATCAAAGAATATGGATGAATACAATATTCTTTCTCAAGCTTGAGCACAATTTGCACATGTACCTTCTATCCTCTTCCTGACTGAATGAACTTGACCAATACTTAGCCAATTTCAATCCTTCCCAAGCTCATAATTCCTTGTGTTGTTCCTCTAAGAAATTAGCCCCTATTAATTAGGAAATTCTCTCATCTAGATTGCGCAATTTCTTTATTTCCTTCCTTTCACTGCATGCACCATATGTACACATTGGAACATGTTGCAACTGATAGTACATTACCTTGTAATCTTCATCTCAACTGGGTAACTTGAATTCTCTACATGCATGGGCTAATTTAGGATGATTGATTAGTTATTTTGATGATGAATGAGTTTGGTTGAAGTTCCACTTCCACAACTTGACCTTCCACTAGTTCCTCTAACAATTGGAACTAGTTTAATTGACCATAACTCAATTTAACTGAATTGAATTGCTACAACTGAAATTAACTAAATGTAGGCTCCTAAAATTTAGGAATCCATTTCACACAACTAAACTTCATGCCCCGAACTCGAATTAACTGATATAGATTCCTATTTTTTAGGAATCAACACAAGTAAACTGAAATTGAACTCATTAACTTGAATTCAGTGTTCTTAACTAAGTGAAAAGTGTTATGTCACCTTAGTTAACTCCTCCAAGTTGTCTATTTATGAGTATTTTTGAATTTCCTCAATTTTAATTAAAGAAAAAATCAAAATTGATACTTTCTTGTTGCATTTTCAACACTCCCTCTCAACAAGAAAGTGATTATCAACCACCCCTATCGTGTACCTGTGGAATATACTACATGCAACACCTCTCACTGTTGTTGTTTCTACTGTAACATCTTCAATCAAGAAGCCTCCAAGAAAAAAATAAACAGAATCAAATATGTATACAATTGTCTACTGGTAAAACTATGTTGTTTTTTCATTATGTTACAAATCTTCCCTCTCTAGTTTCAACACTCCTCTACACTCCTCAGTATCTGACTAGCATTGATCCTCCTACTACTGAATATTGTGGGCCCTTGTATCAAGGTGGTGATCCATGAGGAAAATTCCTCAGTGCACCCTACCCAAATTTCTGCAATTCTAGGGTAGGGATGCACTTCACCCCACCTCAATCGTGGAGGTATAATTGCATGCATGGATAAATATGATCTACTCATACTACTATTGCTATTGTTTTGTTTCCGCTTATGCACTGCTTCTGCAACTACTGCAATAAAGAGTATGATCTCCCCATATCTTGAAGTTATCCTGAAGTACTAACTTCCATAGGGTTTCTCTCTTTGAAACTAGAATCCATCCAAGTCTCGATCTCCCTGTGGGAAATCTCTCTACCCCTCAATCTGCCAATATCATGATCACAAATCCTTTTTGTGTCACTATGTTGAAAATTCAACAAGATGATGGAGCTTAGTGAAATGAAGTCGCCTTCACTAAGTAGGCCCGCAGGCTATTTTTGGCGCAAAGTCTATTTTTAGGCATATGGAGCATGGTCCGGGGATTGCAGTATGTTATTCTTGGAGTATTGGTCATGTTGGTAAAAATAGATGGACCTCTATTTTTAGACATTTAGGTCGAAGTCTATTTTTAGACTGCCTATCCTAAAAATAGGGAAGTCAAATATTATTTACCTTAATAATATTTGGACTCTAAACTTCAGTTTACTCTCTTGGAGCACTTCAGTTCGAGCTACAGAAGTGGCTCATGCATCTGACAGAGGAATTACGCTATTCCTAGGGGTTTGGTGAGCTCATGCATGGTTGACTTCAGTTAGGACTTCGGTGGCAGAAGTTTGGTGGAGTTGATGAGACAGTTGGTGGAGTTGTGTTCGGTTTAACTTAGTTGAACTAGTTGAGATTAGTTTAACTAGCTAATCAACTAGTAATGAGTGGAGTGAATTAAATATTATTTATTTCACTAATTAGTAACTCATTATTCAACTCAAGAACACATCAGTTCACTACAGTGCATGGACAGTTCAGTGGAGACCAGTGAAAGAGGTAGATGAAAGGGTTGAGATAGCTATCAATTGTGACATTAGTTGTGCATGAGATTTGCACCACACTTGGAGGAATTGTCCATGATGATTGCGCTGTCAAGCCAAGGATTCGAACCTTGGATCTCTCATTAGACCAGCCTTGATTGCGCAATAGAGGCAGACAATTAGTGGATGAGTTTTGAACCAGTGACCTATTCAAAACCAAGCTAGTTTGTGTGTAACTTTATGAGACAGTACTGAGTACTTGTGAGGAGTATTGTACTGAGATTGTTACATGTTCTCTTCCATCTTAATATACAAAATAGCTGGGGGTTTTCAGCTATAAGCTTTCCCCATACATACTGTGTAATGTGTGTGATGTTTTGATGATATTTTGATCGCATACCGCTTGTTTATTTCCGCATGTGTGATGATCTGAGTAGAAGAGATTATGTGTTGCATATGAATTCGAATTAGTATGTGATCGGGATAATCTCGGTGGATAAATCTTCATTATTCAGCAAATTTCTACATGGTATCGGAGCTATCGGAGCAGAGATTGATCATCACAGTGATTACAAACTTATTTCGGTAGACAGAGTCTGCATGCGGGCCAGGTAGCCTCTGGATCCATCCTTTCCTTTGAAAGGTGATACATCCAGTAAATTCCCCTGCAGTCGATCTCTGTGCTAGAAATAATTTGTTCTCACAGATCAAAGAGCGGTTGAGCTTTGAGTTGGAATTCGAATTTTGCAGCAGTTTGTTTTCTTGGTGCCGGAGTTGAAAATGTCTTTCAATGGTTTGCGACTCGAATATGCTCTTGAAGGCAGTTCGAATTATGTTGCATGGAAGAATCGCATGGAGGCAGTATTAGAAGATAATGGACTGAAGGAGTTCGTAGATACGAATGTCCAAAATCCCACTGATCCTGCTGAAGTCGAGGCTTGGCAAAAGAAGATGGTGAAATGTCAAAGGATTCTGTTGGAGGGCGTAAAGGATCACATTGTATCCAGCCTGCATGGAAAAGCTTCTCCATATTTAATGTGGAAAGCGTTGACAGATCTATTCCAGAGTAAGAGCGACCAAAGGAAGCTAGCGCTCAAGGATAAGCTCAGAAACATCAAGATGGAGAAAGGCGACAGTATCGCCAAATACCTCACGAAGTTCACTCAATGCAGAGATGAGCTGGGAAGTGTGGAGGTGACTGTCGAAGATGAGGACATGGTCGACCTGGCTCTCCTTGGTCTTCCGAAGGCTTGGCATTCTTATCAAGATAGTGTCAATGGTCGGGAGAAGTTGCCGGGATGGGAGCGCCTTTGGGCGGATCTCATGCGGAATGAGGAAGGGTGGGAAGGACAGATCTTCCTCAAATTTCGTGAAAAAATTCAGCACAATACAAAAAGAAAGGAAGAAACAGAAAAGCACCTAACATTCCAAAGTTTCAAGAGCTAAAAAACCAAATGCCTGTTTAGGTGAAGTACTTTCCTGTCACCGTGGGGCTCGTCTCCCCTGATGCTGCGCTCCTTGTGAGAGAATCCCGGAGTGAAGCTTTGCTTCATAGTTAGAAAACAGAATTTTGTAAATGCTATGATTTCGTGCATTGAGTCAGTACGTTCCCCGGTGTGTTGTCTTCCACAGCAGAATCGAGATCTGTTTTGAGATCTGGAGGAAAAAGATCTTGGAGTGCACATCGAGATGGGTGATGATGGTAGATACAGTGCGACTGGTATCGGTACCATTTCCTTTGAGAGGGAGTCTGGTAAAACTTTCATATTGAAGGAATTTTTGCATGTTCCAGGATTGATGAAGAACTTGATCTCTGTAGCGATGTTGGAAGACAAAGGGTATGATGTGGTCTTCAGTGAAGGAAAAGCCTTCCTGCGCAGTAAGACTACTGGAGAGACCCGGAAGAGAGGGGTTCGAACTCAGAACCTTTATCAGTTGCAGGTAGTTGACTGCGCAGCTATGGCATGCCAGGCTGGAGATGTGGTGAGCCGGGATGATGAGGGCGAACTATGGCACAGGAGATTGGGCCATCTTCACCATGGAGCTTTGAAGGTTCTGCAGCAGATTTCTACTGGACTTCCTAAGGGCACCCTTGCGCAGTCAGATCAGTGCAAGGGGTGTACTTTAGGGAAGTATGTGAAAGCCACCTTTCACGAGAAGGATAGTCGCGCCACGACGATCCTTGAGAGAGTTCACACGGACGTGTGTGGTCCTTTCTCAGTTGCTTTGACAGCAAAGCACAAGTATTATGTGATCTTTGTTGATGATTTCTCTCGAAAGTGCTGGATCTTCTTCATGCAGAAGAAGAGCGATACATTCGCGAAGTTCTGTGAGTTTAAAGCACTGGTCGAGAAGGAGTCGGGGAAGAAATTGATTTCTCTAAGGAGTGATAATGGTGGTGAATTCATCTCGGCTGAATTCAAGGAGTTCTGCAGCGCAGAAGGGATTCGGAGAGAGCTCATCGTACCCCATAACCCACAGCAGAACGGGGTGGCTGAGCGGAAGAACAGAACGATCGTGGGTGCTGCACGGGCGATGTTGCATGATCGGGGCCTACCCCTTCACTTGTGGGCTGAGGCATGCAATACAGCAGTGTATGTGCAGAACCGTTGTCCTCACAAGGTTCTTGGCATGAGTACACCGGAGGAGGCTTATTCTGGTAAGAGACCTGACATTTCTCATTTGAGAATTTTTGGTTCACCTGTCTACATGCATGTGACGAAGGATGCCAGAAAGAAGCTAGATCCGACCGCAGAGGTTGGAATATTTGTGGGGTACACTGATACACCTCACAACTATCGGGTGTATTTGTCAGACAGTCGCAAGACTGTTGTGCGACGGGATATAAAATTTCAGGAGGAGAAATCCATGCAGTGTTCGCTTGAGAGGGAGCTACACTTGCATGCAGATGAGGAGCTGTTAGTTCCTAAGGAGGAGCTTCCGGATGTGGATCAGCCACAAGAGGAAGTTCAGGAGGTGGAAGAAACCACCCATGCAGCGCCAACCATCAGAGGGAGCATGCGCACTACAGAAGCTGAGCGACTGGCTCGAGATGCAGAGAAGGTTGTAGGACCACCTACAGCACAGCGCAGACAGAGACAGTCACCGGATCGGTACACTGGATACATGGCTCTTATGAGTCAATGTGTTGTGACGGAGCCATCCTCTTTTGAGGAAGCCGTGGAGGAACCCGCATGGGTTGATGCCATGATCGAAGAATATGATTCGATCATCAGGAACAGTGCATGGGAGATTGTCCCAAGACCGGTTGGGAAATCAGTTGTAGGTTCGCGATGGATCTACAAGGTGAAGCAGGCGGCTGACGGGAGTGTGGAGAAGTACAAGGCGAGTTTTGTCGCCCGTGGCTTCTCACAGATCGAGGGGATTGACTATGAGGAGACTTTTGCACCTGTCGCAAGGTACTCTTCCATACGGACGATCCTTGCTCTCTCAGCGCAGATGGGGTGGCACATTCATCAGATGGATGTGAAGACTGCGTTCCTCAATGGAGTTATTGAGGAGGTGTACATAGAGCAGCCTGAAGGTTTCGAGATCTTCAGCAGTGAGTCGCATGTGTGCCGACTCAAGAGAGCACTGTACGGGCTGAAGCAAGCACCTCGTGCTTGGTACACACGGATTGACAGTTATTTCACTGGGCTTGGATTTTCCAAGAGTGAGGCGGATCCTAACCTGTACCAGATTGTGGTGGAGGGGAAGCTGCTGATCATTGTACTGTATGTAAATGATTTGATTTTGACGAGTGATGAGCTGTTGATACTTTCATGCAAGGAGGACCTTGCTAGAGAGTTTGAGATGAAGGACTTGGGCCTCCTTCATTATTTCCTGGGATTGGAGATTTGGCAGCGCAGTGGAGGATTGTTTGTTTCTCAGGGCAAGTATGCCCGGGAGATTCTGGAGAGGTTCAACATGCAGGGCTGCAAGCCTGTTGATACCCCTCTTCCTGGAGGATGGAGGAAGGGAGATGCTACTTCGGAGGAGGTAGTGGATGCCACTGTCTATCGAGAGTTGGTGGGGTCGTTGATGTATCTGGTCAATACTCGACCCGATATATGCTATGCAGTTAACCAGCTTTCGCAAGCTATGGTTAAGCCTACCAAGCTCTCTTGGAAGGCGGGCAAGCATGTATTGCGCTATATCAGAGGCACATCGGGATATGGTCTATGGTACAGACAGGAGGATGGAGTGAAGCTTTCTGGTTTCACTGATGTAGATTGGGCAGGGAGCCCAACGGACCGGAAGAGCACTTCTGGAGGAGTTTTCAGCATTGGATCGACAGCAGTTTCCTGGTACAGCAGGAAGCAGAGATCCGTGGCACTCAGTTCAGCAGAGGCCGAGTACATGGCAGCAAGCTTGGCTGCATGTGAGGCTATTTGGATGAGGAAGATCCTCGTTGGATTGTTCGGGTTGCATTTGGAGCCTATAGTGATTTATTGTGATAACCAGAGTTGCATTAAACTCTCGGCTAATCCAGTATTTCATGATAGATCCAAACACATCGACATCAGGTACCATCATATCAGAGATTGTGTTCAGCGGAGAATCATGATGCTTTCATATGTTCCCACGGAGGATCAGGATGTTGACATCTTGACGAAGGCGCTCACCAGGAGCAAGTTCGAATTCCACAGAGGCAGGATAGGGGTTGCAGATAATCCATATCTTGCTGAGAGGGAGTGTTGAAAATGTAGCAAGATGACGGAGCTTAGTGAAATGAAGTCGCCTTCACTAAGTGGGCCCGCAGGCAAATTCTGGCGCAAAGTCTATTTTTAGACTATGTCTATTTTTAGACATATGGAGCATGGTCCGGGGATTGCAATATGTTATTCTTGGAGTATTGGTCATGTTGGTAAAAATAGATGGGACTCTATTTTTTGGACCTATAGGTCGAAGTCTATTTTTTAGACTGCCTCTCCTTAAAATAGGGAAGTCAAATATTATTTACCCTTAATAATATTTAGACTCTAAACTTCAGTTTACTCTCTTGGAGCACTTCAGTTCGAGCCTTGGAAGTGGCTCATGCATCTGACAGAGGAATTACACTATTCCTAGGGTTTGGTGAGCACATGCATGGTTGACTTCAGTTAGGACTTTAGTGGCAGAAGTTTGGTGGAGTTAATGAGACAGCTAGTGGAGTTGTGTTCTGTTTATTTTAGTTGAACTGGTTGAGATTAGTTTAACTAGCTAATCAATTAGTTATGAGTGGAGTGAATTAAATATTATTTAATTCATTAATTAGTAACTCATTATTCAACTCAAGAACACATCAGTTCACTACAGTGCATGGACAGTTCAGTGGAGACCAGTGAAAGAGGTAGATGAAAGGGTTGAGATAGTTATCAGTTGTGACATCAGTTGTGCATGAGATTTGCACCACACTTGAGGAATTGCCCATGATGATTGCGCTGTCAAGCCAAGGAGATTTGAACCTTGGATCTCTCATTAGACCAGCCTTGATTGCGCAATAGAGGCAGGCAATTAGTGGATGAGTTTTGAACCTGTGACTTGTTCAAAACCAAGCTAGTTTGTGTGTAACTTCATGAGACAGTACTGAGTACTTGTGAGGAGTATTGTACTGATATTGTTACATGTTCTCTTCCATCTTAATATACAAAATAGCTGGGGGTTTTTAGCTATAAGCTTTCCCCATACATACTGTGTAATGTGTGTGATGTTTTGATGATCTTTTGATCGCATACCGCTTGTTTATTTCCGCATGTGTGATGATCTGAGTGGAAGAGATTATGTGTTGCATATGAATTCGAATTGATATGTGATCAGGATAAAATTGGTGGATAATTATTCATTATTCAGCAAATTTCTACACACTAAACATTGGCTCATTAATCTTCCCATTAGCAGCCTTCTTGCTCCATTAAGAACTTTGCAAATAGGGTCTTCAAGATCTACCCTAAACTAGGGTTTCATCAACTATGCTGCCTAAAAAATCATTAGTTCTTCAATGATCATTGTACATGAGGAATTCAATGACTAGTTTCTAATGTGAATCCAACTCTGATACCATGTAGAAATTCATGTGTAGATTAAAAACTGCTCATGTAATTTACTAAAACATAAAACTCAAATCTACTTTACTCATCTGCGAAAGCAAATTCACGATTGAGAACACATATAAAAAACATGCATCATGATTCAACACACATACACAAATATTTATCAAGGGGAAAGCAATTGTTCAAACCCCCTTCCTATCTATGTTGCATTAATCAAAGAATCTGGATGAATATAATATGTTTGATCAAGCTTGAGCACAACCTACACCTGTATCTTCTATCCTCTGCCTGACTCACTGAATCTGACCAATATTTAGCCAATTTCAAGCCTTCCCAAACTCCTAATTCCTTGCTTTGTTCCTCTAGGAAATTAACCCTTCTTAATTAGGAAATTCCCTCATATGGATTGTGAAATTCGTTTAGGTCCTTCCTCTAACTGTATCCACCATCTGTACACATTGGAATATGCTACAACTGATAGAACACTACCTTGGAATCTCCATCTCAACTGGGTAACTCAAATTCTCTGCATGCATGGGACAATTTAGGTTAATTGATTAGTTATATGGATGATCACTGAGTGTGGTTGAAGTTATTCTTCCACAAATTGACCTTCCGCTAGTTCCTCGAACAGTTAGAACTAGCTTAACTGACCATAACTCAATTTAACTGAATGAAATTTCTACATCTGAAATTAACTCAATCTAGGCTCTTAAAATTTAGGAACCCACTGCACACAATGGAACTTCATGCCCCTTACTTGAATTAAATGACTTAAACTCCTACCTTTTAGGAATCAACACAAGTCAATTGAACTTGAACTCATTAACTTGAATTCAGTGTCCTTAACCGAGTGATAAGTTTTGTGTCACCTAAGTTAACTCCTCCAAGTGTCTATTGATGTGGAATTTCGAAATTCCTCAATTTTAATTAAAGAAAAATCAAAATTGAGACTTTCTTGTTGCATTTTCAACAAATTTTGTGTCACTTAAGCTAACTCCTCCATGTGGAATTTCGAATTTCCTCAATTTTAATTAAGAAAAAATCAAAATTGAGACTTTCTTGCTGTATTTTCAACAACTTGATAACGCAAACAAAATCTAAATATTAATCACGTCTAAGTGTCACTCATCATTGTTTGTGAACCTTCATAAATTTTTCCAGTTTTAATTCGTTGATTCACTCATTGCTTGTGGACCTTTATTAATTCTGTCAATGCTCTTCTCCACTCAAACATATCACATTTTACTTCCTTGATCCTTGATTCATTCATCGCTAGTAGAACTTTATACATTCTACCAGTTTTTTTCTACACTCAAACATATCGTGTTTTAATTCCTTGATTCACTCGATAAACATATTAACATATTTTTGAATCATCTAGCATCACCCATGGATATTACGTGCAGGGATCTTCCACCAACATTTGGAGATAAGATAAACATTCTGAGTATTAAAGGAAGATATTTTTGTGGGATCCTAAACACTTCAGGTATTGGTTTCCTATTCTAATATATTCCACCATTAATAACAGAGGTTGCTTTATATTAATTCTACAAAACTGACTGATGGCCAATTTGTGACAGGAGCTTGAAGGTCTGCACATTTGTATAGTTGATTATTTCAATGTTGTTGCAGGAATGAGTGCTAGAGGGTTGGTGGCATGAGTCTCGTACAATGGTTGATGATATATCTCCATAGCCTGATAGCATCATACATCATCACATTGGGAAAGGAAAAACCTATAATCAATCTTATAAAATCACAAAAAATAGGTAATTTTTATGTACGGTAATGACTAATAGCTCTATTGAAATTACTATTTGACTCAAGTGGTTTTCAAATCAACCTAGAGATTTAGAGAAAATTGAATAACAATATATAAAATTAATGGTAATTGATTATACAAAATTATATCTAATGTTTTTTTTTTGTGTGTAAATCAGTAGTTGTATTAGATCACAAATATAGTACATAGTATTACAAAAAGGGCCTTCCTGTCCCAGAACAAAAGGAGACGCAGAGGGCAAGGCCTACTAGCAAGACACTTCCAACGACACAGACACAGACATAGATACAGACACAGACACTTATAAGCCATAGCAGCCCAAGAGTCAAACTGTAACATATTACAAAACTGATCTTTTTCCAGGACCAAGAAACTAGGAAACTGATCGACCCAGCCGGGCTGCCTGACATACATAAACAACATAAATAGAGGGCAACAAATGCCAAAGACCCAAATAAAGAGACTAACAACCGGGATTTTAATCCTTGTTGGGGACCTGTTCTTTTCTGCAGGATCACCTCCATCACTTGGTCTAGCATTGTCCACGCGATTAGGAGTGCTTCGACCCTTGTAACGAAGGATGATAGTGGTCTGGTTTCTCTCCTCCGGAAGCTGGATCGAAATTTTCAACACATGTTTCTGCTAAATCTCGAAAATCCTGACGAACCCCTCAAGCCACTTCGATTGGGCTTTCATCTCTTCTACCAAATATTTCAAAGTCACTTCCAGGTTTTCTAGCCTAGCCGAGTTTTTTGCCGACTTGAGGGTGTCGGCCTAGTACGCATCCTTGTGAGCCGCCTCCTGCATGTTCAGCGCTTTGGCTAACATGGTCTTCATTTTCCAAGCTGTGCGTTGGGTGTGCAAAAATTGGGTAGACCTGGTGGTCGGGGTGCCCGGGTCTTTTAACCAGTCCACTTCTTCATGAATATCCTTGTCATCCACTCTCTCATTCGCTTTGTCCACTTCGAATTGTAGCATGTTGGTCTTCTGTTTGCCTCTCTAAGAAACAGAGGATTTAAAGCCTTCCTCCGCCTCCTTCAGTTCACGGGCAGCTTTGGAGCTCTGGAGGATGCACTTCTCCATATTGCAATGCCTCCCTCTCATGCTCATCTCACTAAAACCACAAATTCACTTTCAATCTATAGGAATAAGACAGAGGAAGGGTCGCGGAAAATACCTTGTGACTCCTTTGCTCCACAGACTAGTATTTATAATTTGTTTGTTTCCAGTATTCGAGATCAAGAAATGGAACGATCTCCCTGTCTCTACCTTATGCCTAACAGACTGATCAGCTGATAGGTGATGGATATTATGCCGATCCACTCGGTCCATTTCGCATTGGTTGCCACACTTTTTCTTAATTTTATTTTTCCACCTCTTCATTTTATCGGAGTCAGGGTACTGTCCTTTGTCAGTAAGGTAAATCTCCCACACTTGACCCAAAAATCCAAAGGACCTCAGTCCTTGAAACCACTGCCAGGAATTACTAAATGGGCCAGACTTCATCTATCATTAATGATCATTTTCGTGGGACCTTTACGCACCTCCTGACGAACCAGATAGGTCCTTACTGGCCATCTGATCACACTCCTTTCTCAAATTATCAAAAGGAAAGTCTTTCCAATAGGTTTCAAGGACAGTCTCTGGGTTTTCCATAGCATGATTTGCAAGGAAATCCGCCATAGAATTTTTTGAGCGCCTAACAGCCTGAAACACTACTCCTGGGAGAATTGGGAGATGGTTCGAGATGAGTGTCACGAATAACGTGAGGCGCTAGTGTTTAGTGACCCTACTGGGCTTCGACCCATTATGCAGTCTCTTAGCTGCACTAATTGCTAGCACCAAGTCCCCTTCCACAATAACTCTGCCAATTCCCAATATGATCAAAATTTGTAGGCCCTGTTCCAGAGCAGCGAACTCCGCCTCATTATTCGTAGCTTCCCCTAACGGAAAGTTGTAGATATGCTTAATTTTGCCTTTGTCATCGCGGATAGCTCCTCAAAAACCAACTGGACCAGGGTTACCACACGAAGTTCCGTCAAAATTTAGCTTACAGTAACCTGGGGAAGGGAGCTGCCATACCAGAAGAGATGGAGGAGGCGGCGGTTGGCGCATAGGATGGCAAGAGTTAGGGGCGCCTTCCAACCCGAACATGTTCATAATACGCTGGTCGTTAGTTGAAGGCTTATCACTGTGAACATCTTTGACCTTGTTAAGGATTGTTTCCCTCATATTCTTTATGATCTCTATTTTAATGCTGTCGAGTTGAAAAATTTCATCCTGGAAGATTCTTCTATTCCTTTCCTTCCAAACCGACCACACAATGAAGCCCGGGCCGAGACGCAAAAGTAGGTTAACAGTTTCTTATTCAGTATACTTGATCCTCCACCTACCTATGCTCTCATGGATAGATTCTCTGTTTCTATTGGTTTGCCAGAAAATTTCCACCAACCAATCCCATAAGTTATTGGCCCAATCACAAGAGTTCAGGAGGTGGTTCATGGTTTCCTCTTCCACCCTGCATAGACTGCATCTCGATGGTCCAATGAACCCTTTCCTATGTAAATTCTCCCCGGTAAGAATTTTCTTATGCATAAGAAGCCATAAGAAGGTTTTTACCTTAGGCGAGTAGATAACATCCCATACATTATTATGCCAGTGAACTTTTTCTGCTAAATCTCTCTGTTCAAGGTGGTGCCTCACTTCTTTGAGGTTAAAAGTGCCGCCTTCCATCTTTCCTCACCAGAGATGATTCTCCTCCTACGAACGGCGAATTCTTCATTTTTCCACCCACGACCGTAAAGACATCCACTGGTTATCGACTTGGATCTCTTGGGATGGGGGGGTGAGAGCCCAATGGCACCATTGCTAGTCCAAATGATCATTGGTCCAGTAATGGTAAACCTGAATTTTACCAAGACCTTGAAATGGTTGTTGAATAAGAAGATACTCTGGGCTTTCCAACTTCAGTATTTGTTGCCAGGCATCTTCCCAGAAGAAGGTCATTTTTCCATTTTGAATTTCCCAGAAATAGTGGTCTTGGATAATATTTTTGTTGGCCCAAGAAAGGTTCCATATAGGGGAACCAGTGATCACTCCTGTCATTCTGACTAGGTCTGGAGGACGCCAATCATCAGCATACTTAGCCCACCAAAGAGTCGCCCAAGGGGTATTGGGTTCCTTTAGCCATCTCCACCAGAGCTTAGCTCCACACACCTTATTTACAGTTTTTGGATCTTGAAGCCCCAGACCTCCCAGGGTCTTAGGTTTGCAAATCTTCTCCCGGGCCACCAGGGCCCATTTTTTCTGTCAGCTTTACCTGACCAAAGGAACGTCCTTTGAATATCTCTGATTTTTTGGAGGATGCCCTTATGAGCCAGAAGAATGGACAGCATGTACTACGGGATCTCTTGTAGCACCGCCTTCGTCATTACCAACCTACCTGCAAAATTTAGAGCTTTGTTCGTCCAATACTTCCCCCGTTCCTCAATGGAGGAAAGAAATTTCTCCCAATGACCTTTCTACCAGGGTTTTTCCATTAAGGGAATCCCTAAATATTTGGATGGGAGGATCTTCCTGCTAAACCCAAGGATGGTCGTAAGGTTCCTCTGGATAGACATGTGAATATTAAAGAATAAAATTGAAGATTTTTCTAAGTTCAGGTCCATTCCTGAAGCAAGTCCAAAGAGGTTGAGAATAGCTTTAAAACCCCTAGCCTCCCTAATAGTAGGAATGTCGTGGAGCATATTTTCATCCACAAATCGCTGATGGATGGAAGTAGGGCATGTTGGCAGAGGTTGAAGTCCCATAATGTCCTCTCTCTCTTTTGTTGTTTTGATGATACGGCTTAAGCCCTCCATAATAATTACAAATAGAAAGGGAGAAATTGGATCACCTTGTCGGATTCCCCTGGAAGGAGTGAAGGGAAGAGCCGGGGCTCCATTGACCAAGACTGAGAGACTTGGGGATTTGACCACAGCCATCACCCAACTGATTCAGTGTTGGCCAAACCCAAAGGCCTCCAAGACTGCTTCCAAGTAGTTCCAGCTTACTTTATCATAGGCTTTGGACAGATCGAGTTGGATAATCAAGCCAGCTTTTTTTTGAGACTGAAGGGAGTGGATCATCTCATGCGGTAGAATAATATTATCCATAATTTGTCTGCTTTCAACAAAGCCAGATTTCTCCTCTGAAATAATCAGCGGGAGGATATGCTTCAATCTGTTGGCCATCACCTTAGATATGATTTTATACAATACATTGCAAAGGGCTATGGGCTTGAAATTCTCTGGGGTGCAGGCCGCCTCTTACTTAGGGATCAAAGCTAAAAAAATTGAGTTCATGGATTTCAGTATATAGGAGTTTTTACAGGAGTCCTCCACCACTTCCCAAATCTCCAACTGCACAATGTTCCAACAAGCTTTGAAAAAATCAATAGTAAAGCCATATGTGCCTGGCGATTTACCATTAGGCATGAATTTCTTCCTCCACTTCAATCATAGTTATAGGCTGGTCCAAGTTCTGGTTGTGGTCCTCTAATAAAATCCTAGGGATGGAAGCCACAACTTCCCAAATTGCCCCTTCTCTGTCCATATCTAGTTTAGTGGCAATTTGAGCAAAGTGGTCGACCAACAAGGTAGAGATGTCCTTATGCAATTCATAAGAGTTCCCTTGACCATCTTTTAACCTGATGATCTTGTTGGTGCATCTATAGTTTATTGCAGATCTGTGGAAAAATTTAGTGTTCTTTTCCCCTTCCTTAAGCCATTGGACCCTAGATTTTTGTTTCCACAGGATTTCCTCCTACAAACATCTTTCTTCCCATTGTTTCATGAGGTCTTGCTCAACACGGACAGAGTCCTGGGAAATTTCCTCATTGATCCAAGCCCTATGCATCCATTACAGCTGTTCTTCCAAGACAATATTCTCCTTGAAGATGTTACCGAAAACCTCTTGGTTCCAAGTTCGAAGTCAGGCTTTAATATGTTTCAGTTTATCTTGAAGACAGAACATCTTCGTACCCCTAACCGTAAGGGGTTCATGCCACCATTTCTTGATTTTTTATTTTAAATTTGGGTGGTCAATCCAGAAACACTCAAATATGAAGGGAATGTTTTTAGGAGTGCCCAAAATAGCCACATCCAAGGTGATGGGCCAGTGATCAGACCCCCCACTTGGAATAGTGTCAGACTCCACTGTGAGCCCCGCTAGGAGGATATCTTCAGTAATTAGGAAATTATCTAGTCTCGAGGCAATCTGCCTGTCCCCTCCCCTCTTATTATTCCAGGTGTAAAACCCACTTTTTGGGAGAATGTCAATAAGCCTGGAGGACCTTATGAAATGGTTGAGAGCCTCAGCATCCCGATTAAGCCTCCTCAATCTCCCCTTCTTTTCTCTTAACGAGGTTATCATATTAAAATCTCCCCCAAAAATCCCTTTAACACCAGAGTATCTAAGTTGCAGATCCGAGAGGTGATCCAGCAAAAGCATCTTTTCTTCTAATATTTGGGGTCCATATACATTAGTGCATAAATATGAGCTAGGTTCTCCTATAATATGCATCTCCAGGGATACATAAGATCTTGTTGCTTCTGCACTAACCAGATGGAACGAGTGGGGGTTCCAAAATGTTACTAGACCTCCTTCCATCCCATTTCCCTCTACTTCTAGGTATTCCATTCTTTTTCCAATTTTCCTACTTATATTTTGCAGCTTCTTACTCGAACGTTTAGTTTCTTGTAGGAAGATCATATCTGGGTTTTCAGTTCTGACTTTCTTCTTCAGAAGTATTTGTTTCCTTTGGTTTTTTAGCCCTCTAAAATTCCATGATAAAATCTTCATAATAAACAGGTCGAGTTAAGAAGAAGGGGTGAAAGTCTCAAGGGCTTTCATCTTACCTGAA